>OX637464.1:42575633-42814319 GCA_951799995.1 Trifolium subterraneum
ATCGTGTTGATTTCTCTCTCAATTTCCTCTTCAGCGATCAGAGAACTCGCCGACCTATTGCACCAACCATTCTTGCTGCCGTCACTTGATGTATGATTGATTTCTTTTCTGATTTTTATTTTACTTCTTTTTGTTTGGTGGAATAAATAAAATCATAAACTAGTTTGAGTTGAGGGAATTAGGTTTAGGTAGTTTGTTAGTAGTTGGTGACTGAGATCATTATCATGTAAATATTTGCTATAGGTTTCAGAGGGAAATAGGGTTGGGATGTTGCAAACCCTCGGGGTTTTGAGTTCTAGTCCCACATTGAATGAGTTATGACTTGGAAATGTGTCGGTTTTATAGGGTTGAGTTATAAGTAGTCACCAAGCTAGCCATGGAAGGATAAAAAGAGGAGGGAGACTATAGTCACATTGGATAAAAATGAGTAGGATAAGGTGTCCAACAGTTGATAAAAGCGGAGAGCACGGGGAGAAAAGTTTCTCTTACCCTTGATGTGTGTGGTGTTGGTTGTCCATTGTCCCGGTCTTGGCGGGGATGGGTGCAGTGCTAGGATGGGGAAGGTCAAGCCTTCCACCAACCCTTGCCATTGCTTTTACTGTTGCCAATAACCTTTAATTTTGATAATTTTGTCAATAATGGAAAAATGAAGATTTCTATTTTCTGTTTATCAGCTATTTTATACTAGCTTTAAAGGTATTCTTGTTTTGCCTCTTTCTCCCTAGCCAAAACCTGATTTCTTGTGTTTCTAGGCCCAGTATTTCTACTCGGAGGATCTAAACAAATTAGAATTCTCAACTCTCAGCAAAGATATCGGGGTATCTAAAATGACAGTTGGAAGTCCCACATTGGTTAGAGATGTGACCTAATAGTGCTTATGACTTGAGCAATCCTTACCTAAATTCTAAGACCGTATAAGAACCTATTTTAGATTTACAATTGGATATGACCTAGGTAGTGTTTGTAAACTGACTTTTAAGTCGAGTTTGTGGGGTTTATAGTTAGGCCCTAATCCCAGATTTTAAGAATGACTTTGAAACTTAAATAGATTCACTACTTCTCTTTCTGACTCACCACCTGAGGTGTAAATGCATTATCATTCTCTTAATTTAACATGTATATATTAAAAGTTCCCTACTTTTCTGTATCATCTTTGTTTCAGCGTTTTCTTTAACCTAATTCTGTATAAGTTATACATTCTGGTTTTCAATCTGACAGGGTATAAAGGTTGATGATCTTGAGGCCAATCATTTTGTCCTACAGGAGGAGGCTTTGGGGCATAGTTTTGGTAGAAATGTTATAACACTTCTTGAAGAAAGTGGTTTTAACCTAACTGCCATATGTTTAACTGGTTCTGGAATTCATTCATTTGATACAAACTACTTTGTAAATCTCTCCCTACATAGGAAGGCAGTAACTTCGCTGACGAAATTTTGAAGGTATATAAGTACTGATTTTATTACTTTTTGATATTGTAACTAATGAGCTGATCTATTCTATCTTCATTATATGTGCGTGTGTGTGTATCAATTGGCTGTGTTTGATATTTTCAATGGGGGGTAGCATGAATGGAATTTTTCACTGCAATCCCTTTCATTTGAGGGAGCATAGATAGAAAGTATCAAGATGTCATTAATGTTTGTAGCATATATTGGTTAGAGAACCGTGAGTTAATGATTCTATTCTCCTTTGTGGACTAGAATGATTTTGTAAATTAATTGTAGTTTCATACGGCACATAGAAGACGGTCTTTTACTTTGATGGGTCATGCTAACTAGTGCTCCCAGGACACTAGTTAAGGATACAAAAAAGGTAACTTTTGCATTGAAAACAACACTTATTAAATTTACAAACATTGACTACACAAGTTCCAATGCAGTTTTATCCAATGCGCTAGTTAGCATTTTCCTATTTTGATTCCTTATTGAATTATGGGATAGAGTTGTAACAACCCAACTTTAATTAATAATAATAGTATTAATTAGACATTCCAATTAGAAGATGAAAATAAGATTTGTTAAGTAATTTGGAGAAAATATAGTGAAAAGGGCAAACAGGTAATTGAGAAACATATTATAGCAACATTTTATATGTTATATGTTGGAAATTCCGCCTTCATTGCGGTCCGCCCCCATCCGCCTAATTGTGGCATTTGGCTTGCCTTCATTGCAGCCTCCAACACCTTCATTGTGTTGGGTGTGAAGGGGTGGATTTAGTCCCACATTGCTTAGAGATATGGCCTGTGAAGCGTTTATAAGTAAAAGGCAATCCTCACCTTACAAGCCGGTTTTGTGAGGATGAGTTAGGCCCAATATAAAATCTCACATGGTATCAGCCTATCCTATTGTTGGGCTTCCCGCATCGTCCACGCTTCAGGCCCATTGAGCCTGAGCGTGAGGGGGTGTGTTGGAAATTCCGCCTTCATTGCGGTCCGCCCCCATCCGCCTAATTGTGGCATTTGGCTTGCCTTCATTGCAGCCTCCAACACCTTCATTGTGTTGGGTGTGAAGGGGTGGATTTAGTCCCACATTGCTTAGAGATATGGCCTGTGAAGCGTTTATAAGTAAGAGGCAATCCTCACCTTACAAGCCGGTTTTGTGAGGATGAGTTAGGCCCAATATAAAATCTCACATTATATATAACAAAAACAGAAAGATATCTGAAAAGGAACTCCCTCCCCTTCTTCATAAACCAGCGTAAGCATATCCTCACGTCCATGGAAGAAAAAATTCAAACTTTTCCATTAAGCCTTGCATGAGTAAAATCCTTCCACCATCATCTCATTGAACCCACAAAGAGTAATTTTAGCAATTCATCCTTCCTCCTCTCCCTCTTAAATCCGAAAATGCACCCCCAAAATCTCAAAGCCCCGATTTCGTGCATGTTTGGTTATGCGGCAAAGAGAATTGATTTTGTTGGAATTGATTTTGACTGAATTGATTTTAGATAAAAGTGAGTTGAGTGTAAAGTGGTTTATGTTTGGATAGCTTCATATCATATTAAAAGTGATTTATACAAAGATATTGTTTGGATTATTTGAATCAAAATTGCTTTTAAATGTGTAAATTACCAAAAGGACATAAAATTAAAATCATAGAATTATCAAATAAACCCTCCAATTAAACCAAAAAACAAAAAATAAACCCTTCCCCCAATATTCCCAAGAACACAGCTGCATAGAAAAAATAACCCCAATCCAATATTCCCAATAAAAAGAAGCCCAATAGTAAAAATAAAAAAACCCAACAGTTACACGAAAAAACCTAAATATTACTTCAATTATTATATTTCACCATTTCTCTAGAATCTTGAACCTTCAAACGCAGCAGACAATTATTTTCCTTCCCTCAACTATTCTTCACCAATCTCTCTTAAAAAATTCACAGTTTTTCTTAATAATTTTCCATTTTCACTCTCACAGTTCTCCAATTTCACAATCCCAAATATTTGCTCGTCGTTGCTCACTCTCAATAGAAACATCTGGTGGGAAACAGATCTGTGATGGTGTCAATTTCAGAGAGGAAAGACAACATGCAGCAGATAGGTGTGAAATCTGGGTGATGAAGTATTGATTAATGAGTTTTCGTAAGGGCAATGAAGAAATACTAAAAATTAAGGGTCGAATTGATTTTGAGCCCACCGTAGAAGCTAGGATTTCCAGCATCTGTTAGAATCGAGTTTACAAGCCGGAATCACGTTGTCGAAGAGAAAACCGAACATATTTGGCAAAAGAAGAGAATCGCGTTTGGGGTTCAAAACGTGAGTTTGAGGTGCCCAAACGCCCAACCAAACATACACTTGAATTGAGCATATTCTTTTCAGTTCTGCATGTACAAATTTCCCCCTTGAATTGAGCTTTTGCGTGTTGAGAAGCCAAGCTGAAAATCTGGACTTGGTGAGAGTCAAAAAAAAGAACTGATTTTTGGAGGCTTGAAGTTGTTATTGCTCATTTCTCCAACTCTCTCATCAATTAATTGACGAGTTTCTTTTTAGGTTATGATTTTAGCTAGAAATTAGATTTGTTAGTTTTGGTTTAATTAAGAGGAAAAGTAGATAATTCCCTTGTTTTCATCTTAGTGTTTTTCTCATAAAATTAGAATGAGGGCTGGTAGAGGAAAATAAGGATTATGTAGTTAAATCAGATTAAACTGCTGGAGCTAGCAGAGTAATTAGTTAAAATATTTACTAATTAAAACCATAGGGTAGATGACAAACCACTAGCTAACTAGTTGTTGGAACTAGGAAGTATAATTATGTCTATGAACTGTCTGTTTTGTTGGACTTGCGGATACTTTAAGCTGCCTTAGGCATAAGGCATTCGTCCTTAAAGTGAATACTTGGGTATATTAATATGTTGGGGCTGTTGCTTCCAAAACACAACTATTGATGAAATTAGCAATTTTAGGAACCTATCTTAGTATAGAAATTCCTATGATAAACCCAATTTAATCTTACATGTTTAGGCAAGTTAATGTCAACTAAGAATGGGGGTTTCTTCCTTTTAAGACCCTATAGCAAGTTTAGTGAGAAATCTTGAATGTGAAAAAGTTTAACCCCAATTAGTTAACTATTAACAACAGTTCAATTTCAGTTCAATTATGACAGGATTTAGGTGGTTTAGAGTTGACGTAATCCGGTTATTAATCAGCGCCACTTTAAATCATTAGCCATTTGTGCTAAAGAACTCCTATTTATTATTTCATATGGAGTTATAGTTAATTGTGGGACGAGATCAACTAAAGACCAATAGGTGGAACGCCACTCATGCTATATTGCTTTACTTTACTGACTAGTGGTATACGAGTATCCTCACGCTCGCGATATCATATGAGACTAAAAAGAACAAGGCTTAATGTGCTTGTTGCACTTGATTGTATTGCAATTGTTATTAATGAATCATAGATATATGTATATGAAAAGACCAATATCCCCAGATCAACTGATAGGTTATTTTAGACTTACTAACAATAATGGTTTTAGTAAGAAACTCACCGAGACGTAGTCTAACCCTTCTAGTTTTAATTTTTTTCAGATAAGGGTAAAAAGCTACAGAGTAATGAGAATCTGTTAGAAGTTCTTATTAATTCCACCCTGTATTGTGTTATGTATATTGTAATTGTAGTCGAAACCTATGATATGGTTTAATTTTAGTTTCTGAAACTGCGTTGTAATTCAGTATTCGGACATTTGAGATTCATTTTGTTTTGAACTGGGATGGATTTTGTATCCATGAACCTATCCGTTTATTCTAGTATGTAAAGTGATGTTCACAAGTGTTGATGGAGAATATATAAACTGTGAACACCTAATTTTCTGAAATTTTTAAGTATCCAGATATTCTAATGTGACATGCCGGGTATTATTCTATATTTATATTTCGGGTGTTATAAGAGTACTACTGAAGAAGAATTGAATGTTCTTTTGCTTCTAATGTTAAACACAGAATCTTGGACTGCTCAATGCCACAGTACTATTCAGATATTTTGGCTTTAATATTTGGATTCTTGTTGCACATGCTTCAAAGATATCATAAGACAAATAAGTGTACATCCTTGTGACTTCAACACCTCATGTGACTTTAATCTATATAATTTCAAAAAATCTGAATGAGTTTTGGGATTTTTAACACCTCATGTTTGTTTTTATAAGACTATAAATACATGGGAACAGGGGGTGTTGTTTGAGTCTATGTTTGATATAATTTTTGATGTGTTGCACCCTCTTCATTCTTCCATTGTTGAGGTCTTTTTACCTATTTTATAAATCCTGTTTGTATAATTATGTTTTCATTGATTTAGTATTCTCTAAACTTCATGATTTCATACACAAAAAGTATTTACAATTCATTCTTATCTATTTGGATTATTTTTATTGCTTAAACTTCAGGTGAGAAGTGAGGAAAAGGCACTTGGCGGTAGGAGAATGGTGATCGCTAGTACCAATCCGCACTATAAGGAGATAGCCATCAGGAAGAAGATTGCTAGCATGTATATTTTTCTTTCCCACATTGTATCTTGCTTTCTTCGTCTGTGTGACATGAGAAATACTAGATGCATCATAGGTCTGTTGGAGTTTCTATTCGTAGTATGGATATAATGCAATAATATTCAATTTAGATTTAATACATTCCTGCAGAATTTTCTTAATAAGTTATCTATTACATCTTGTTTGGGATTAAAACATTATTGAAGTTGCAATAGTTAGCAAAAGTTATGTGTGTTAGAAGCTGTGTATATAGCCTATAATATGTATATTTAGGGTAATCTTGTATCTAGTTCCTACTAGTTTAGGATTAGTAGATTAGGAAATATCCCATAATCAGAGGGATTTGATTTTAAAATAGGCAGTTATTTTCTTTCCTAAATTAGCTTACAAGCATATGCCAGATGTACTCTCAGTACCAATTCTCACAGATCTTTCAAATAAATCAAATATAATAGAAAATCTGTACAAGTTTATAGAATACTCGTCGATTAATTGCTGAAGGGTCTAATCACGAGACATTGAATCACATGCTTAATTACTTTGGTTAGTTAATTGAAGGAGGAGCGGTGGAATTGGCATAAAATGCAAAAACTTTCTCTTTCTTCCAATTGGCAACTGCCCAGTCTTACCATTCATTTTTAAAGTTGATAATTGAACAAATATCACATAAGAATTTTGGTTTTCTCATTAATTTGAAAGTCTATTGTATTTAAATCTTTTGTAGAAAAGAAATAGGTATCATATTCTAAACTCGAACTCTCACTTTTTGGGGTCCATGTTATATTTGAATTCATTCAAGTATTCATTTCTGCTTACTCGATTGTAAATTTATAGATTCAATAAACGGGAAGATGATTTTCCATCTTTAAAAGAGTACAACGATTATTTGGAGGAAGTAGAAGACATGAGTAAGCTTCTATATTCATGTTAATGACTTTTATTTCCCTGTCACTTTTTTTTAAATTTATTTTGTTGAAATTTCTCCCCCTTCCCCTCTGCAGCGTTTAACTTGATTGAAGGAATTGATGTTGCGGCTATTGAAGCTAGGATTGCTAAATACCAGGAAGAAAATGCAGAACAAATAATGATTAATCGAGCCCGAAAGGTATTTTTAATGGTCTCTTCAGTGGTTCAGTCTTTTCCACATTTGCCCTGTATCAATTTGTTATGTGAGTGCTGGTTTCTTGCTCTATACTTCCTCCAGTCTTGAATATAAGCAACAAAACAAAAAAAATTGAAAGTCTTAAATATAAGCAAAAGTTACTACATTTATTACAACTTTTTATAAACCTATAATAATTACATTGTTTTGTGTGGTTTCCAACATAGTTTTACTCTACTTCACCAATCCATTCAACTACTATTGTCATAAACAAACCCAAAAGCAAGGGTAAAATTGGAAATTGAATAATTTTTCTCATTACTCAATGCACTTTATCTATTTCCTTAAAGGGTGTGCTTTTTTTTATTTTTATTTTAGCTTATACTGTATAAAAGACTAGAGGGAGTATTTTGATGTGTTGTTGTGCTTGTAATAATTAAACAGGCTGAAGAATTAGCTGCAGCTATGGCAGCAAGCAAGGGACAAGCTGCCCAAACTGATAATGATGTGAGTATTAGATTGCTATTTATATATTCATTCAATAAGATTACATTTTTGGCACAATATATCGAACCTAATTGAGCTTGGCCTATAATTTAAGATTGAAATCTATTTAAGCGATTGACCTCTCCTAATAGATGCTCTTCCATTTAAGAGTTTTTACTTTTTCTTTTAATTTCTATTTTGTGCCATCTATTTATTGATCAAAGTTGCAAAATATAAATATATGCAACATATTAAATTTGTTTATTCTTGAAACAGGATGCAACCCAAAATTCCCAAGCAGGATTTGGTGCTGTTCCTCAGGGGCAATATGCACCTACAGTTGCAGGAGGACAGCCTAGACCCACAGGCATGGGACCACAACCTTTACCGCTTGGAGGAGGTGATGCAGGCTACGTAGTTGAGAACGAGGAAACATTGAGGCGACGAGCAAGGGCTGGAGGGTGGAGTAAAGAAATAAGCAAGAAGAGGGCACTTGAAGAAGCTTTTGGAAGCATTTGGATTTCTTAGACACATATTCATGGAAGGTGTGACATGCTTATTAAATTATAGGGGCCTAAAAATTCTAGTGTCACAAGCTATTCGCATAGTCATTCTGATACAAATGGTGTAGAGTGTAAGACTTGTCGCAATTTTGTTAAGTTGACAAGTTTTTTAATCGGATGCCTTTGTTAATCTTTCTTTTTTATTTTAATCTTATTTTGTAAAATTATTCCTCAGTTTTCCATGTTTAAAGGTTTAATCTTGTTTAATATTTGTCCACAAACACACAAATTGATATTTATGATGTGGTTATTTCATTGTTTTTATAAACTTGTTTTGGAGCATATCAATTTTGTCCTCATAGAAGATTAAACAAAATTTGTCCCTTGAATCACCTTGTTTTCAATTTTGTCCTTCAACTGCTTAAGTAGTGGATGTGATAAAAATTAGAAATTTTGAAAAACCACCAAGATGGACCAGAGGAACCTATCCTCTTATATCCCTTAGAGGGAGATTTCATTTAGGTCCCTATTGTTATATTAGTTTTGAAGTTTCATGATGGTAAACAAGACACGTCTGTCTTGCACCAATATACGGTGATATTCAACACCGACCACCCTTCTTGCATCGCAATAGTTGAGACAATTGTTGAATTGATCCAACTGGTGCTTCAGATTAGCTAATGTAACACCAACGTGAATGAATGACAAATGAAACAAAACACCCTTATTTATACATGTTTTGGTGCATTTTCGACACAAAATGTCTGGTGCGTTTTAAACCACAAAATCTAGAATAGACCTGTACTAGTTTAGTTCGCTACTTAAGTGGCAGCTTCCTGTGAAATCACTTTTGCAAAACTACATTCCCTAGATAACTTGTGAACCTGGTCGGTGGTCAGAAATCTTGGTCTTTGGTCACAGTTAATGGTCTTGGGCGGTGACTAATTTTGATTGGCTATTGGAGCGACGGTGTCATAGCTTCAACCAATCACACACATTCTAGACTTTTATGGTATTAAATGTAATTTTTTTCTAACCAAGAGGCATAGAGAACTTTTTGGAACTTATTGGTATCGTTCTGACTAACTGAGAGGTATTAAATGTAATTTTTTTCGAGACAACTCTTTTCTGCCTTAGAAGCCAATATTGACACGCTATGGATCAATAACCAATAACTATGATGTCAGTTGTTAGAACTTTATAAGCATATTATTGGAACTTTTCTTTTTGTTGAAGGGCCATATTATTGAAACTGTTGTTAGAACTTCATGATCATACACATGAAATTGAGAGGATGAGAGTATGAAAGACTTTCCTAATTTCGAATACACACATCAAATTCACTTCTAATGGTTATGCATTCACTTGTTTCACTTGTTTTTTATTCTTTTTTTTTTTCTTCATGAATAATGCTAGTAACACACTCTTTAACACGCATTTCAATACATTCTCTTTTATTACTCCATCCGTCCCAAAATAATTGTCGTTTAAGGTTTTTACACACAAATTAAGAAAAGCAAAAAAGAAGTCAACAAACAAACTAATTTTACCAAACTATCCTTACTATTTTTTTATAAATTTTTTAATACTAATACAAACACATTGGAAACACAAAAAGTCGCATAAAGTGTTTGGTGTGCTAAAAGTTATTTGAGGGCAAAATTGGCAAAACAAAACTACTTTCTCCTTGAAAACACAAAGTGACAATCTTTGTGAAAAAACTTTTCTCGCCTAAAACGACTATTATAATGGGACGGAGGGAGTAGTTGAAATTCATGAGTCCCATTAAAAAAAATGTGGGTCCCCTATAAATTCTATGGGACCGTGTAAATTTTAACCAATAAAATAAAATAGTGTGTTGGGATGTGTGTTAAGACTACCCACAATGGTTTCAACACCATCAACACCCACTTTTTCACTCCACATCATTTTCTCTTTCTTCCACCTAATCATTCAACACCCATTCAATTTTTACCCTCTCCAATGGTTTTTTTTATTCAACACCCTACCCCACAACTTTCTCTACCCCACCACTTTATATTTCATATTCTTATTTAAATTTAAATTTTTGTTTTTATGATTAAATAAAATTATAATTATCGATTAAAATTAAAATAAAATAATAAACTTAACAAAATTTATTTAAATATTTTTTTTTATTTTGAGGATATTGGTTGGAATTTGGTGGAAAACCAAAATTAGATGTGTTTTGAGGATGTTGGTTGGAAAATTGATTTGGATAATTGTTGGGATTTTGAAGATTTTGGTAGTTGTTGGGATTTGGATAATTGTTGGGATTATGATAATTATTGGGATAATTAGAAGAATTTTGGGTGTTCAAAGGATTATTGGGATCCATTTCACTTAAAAAAAGACTAAAACTTCAAGATTAACACTAATAAAAAGATTAAGATAGTGAAAAAATGCGTTTTTTTTTCTGTGTCCAAATGAAATGAACCAAGTCTCTATTTATAGAGGAAAAAAAATCACGAATTTTGGTAAAAAAATAAAAAATTAATTTTCAATGAGATAATTGAGTTTAAAGGATAAAAATCATAAAAATCCACGGGGCCAATCACAGGCAGCCACGTGGCTGCCTTTTTCCCCAACATAATCTTCTCTCTCCGCGGATCAGAGCCACACGCGCGCTGTCGGCGCGTGTGCCGCACGCGCCTGGAATGGACAAACCGGGATGCGCCACGTGTCCCCTGTGTTAGCAGTAAATAGGTGTTGAAAACTTTCATCTTCTCTCTCCGCCAGTAAGCATTCAACATGTATGTTGCAATGGTTTCAATAGTTGAATCCTACATTCAACACCACCAAAACCAACCATTGCACATAGTCTTAAAGAGTGTGGTGCTAGCACTCCTCTGTTTTTTATTCTTTTTATCATGCTCACTATAATGTGGTTACTTAATGGGATTTCAAAGTCACTAATTAAGGACCAGACTAACACAACCAACCACCTTAGTTAGTTATGTTAACATCAAGTAACATAACTGACTTATCGACCTCTCACTAATTCTATGTCTCCGACTAACCTGTAGCTTATATGACAAGAAAAACACTTAGGCTATGTTTGGATTGGTGGTATGTGATGGAATGGAATGGAATAGAGTGGTAAGTAATTAGATTCCATTGTTTGGATTTGTAAAAAATGAATGGAGTGGAATGGAACATAATGGAACCTATTCCATCCCATACCATCCAATTCTCATGTTTTCCTTCCCCTCCAATTTGGGGTGTATCCAATGGAATGAGATTTAAATAATTAACAAAATATTACTTTTTTACTCTTATATTTTTTAATACAGTTGCATCTCTCACTTCGTTCTACTCAATGTGTCGAAAAGTATTCTCCATCGCCTACTGTATTTTCTCAGTCCATCAATTTTCATGATAAGTTCTTCATTGTCAACAAGTACCCTTATTAATCCTCTTGTAAGCGGGTTTATTATTTCTTGCTCTGGCGTGTTTTGTTCTTGCTACGTTTACTCCTTTTCTGGTGTGTTTGCTTCTTCTTTTCTCTCTTTCTTAATTTGCTTGATTGACTTGCTAAATCAACTTATGATGCTCTACTGGTTCTTGTTTGGGTGGATGAATGGTTGAAGAGGATAAAATTTTCGTCATTGTATTTTTTGGTTACATGTTTTATAATAATAATAATAATAATAATAATAATAATAATAATGTTTTTTATAAGGTTAAAATTAAATAAATAAATTATAATTTGTTCTATTCCGTCCCCACTATAAAATACCCAAACAATGAAATGAAATGTTTATTCCATTCCGCTCCGTTCCACTCCATTCCGTTTTATTCCGTTCCACTCTGTTCCGTTTTGTTCCATCAATCCAAACATAGCCTTAGCTTTGATTTAGATTTTAACACTCCCTCTTCATCTTTAACCACTTGTGTTGGCTCCTCAAGTGATGCACTTCTTCGAAGAACACTCCGAATGCACTTCTTCGAAAGATTGATTGCCATGATCAAGATTGGAGATATCTCAAGTAGTTTGTATTATTACTACCGACATAACCACCAATATCATCAATTCTCCATGCCTAATTCGATCTAACTCTCTTGGTAGCAATAGAACCCCTTTTCTTGGATTGTTTAACCTTTGTGGCATAAAACATCACAACCAAAATGGAATTCTCTACAAACCAAGGAAGACTGGAAGTTTTTATGACAAGGACAGAATTTCATGCCCCACACCACAATCACGCAATATAATAATGCAGGAAGAGACTCATTTTCACAACGAACTTCGAAGTCACAACAAAATCTTAACTCGGTGTTTGTGATGCACATAGTCAATTTGCTATGTTTACTATTAGTCTATTACATATGCTACATGTAAGAACAAAATAAATCATGAAACTCTGAACTTCGACCAACGACAAAATTCGATGTAAAATCTTAAGCACGGCTCATGTACTGCCCAGATCTTGTATCAACCAGTATTTCTTCACCTTCACTTACAAAGAGAGGAACATTGACAACAGCACCAGTGTCAAGAGTTACTGACTTTGATCCTCCACCTGTCGATCAAATTTCATTTACAGTTAAGTTCTACAATGGAATGCAAGACACAGGGCGACATAGGACAAAGGGAAATAAACAATAAAAAGCACAATAGGATATCACAATTGTTTTTTGTTACGAAGACAGATGCAGCAAACAAACCATTCGTACCCACTTGGTATTCAATACAACTTAGTTTATTTATGACTGAAAGGAAGCCTTTGTCCAACTGCCAGAATTACTGGGTACTGTGTGACTAAGAGGTCACGAGTTAGAGTTGTGAAATGAGACCTGCAAATGCAACGTAAAGCTACGTACCTACAATGGATTCATCTCTTTCTTGGATTCTGCAAATGTGGGGGCTTAATACCCTAAGGTTGTCCCTTTTTAGCTTTTATATTCATATGGCTAATAATTAGCTGATCAAACCCAATAACACTTCCTTGTTTTTATTTTTCTAATGCCAACATGTGAAATGTGATTAAGGGAATATTATGAAGCAGATAATTTGATCATTTTAGTGTAACAAAGAACTTTCTTGGCTCCACATAAGGATGGCATTAATAATGTTTACAATATAAATTTGGTCAGAAAGAAATTAGCAGTATAAAAAAATGGCATCACCTTGGGCTGTGTCACCCTTAACTCCGAAATCTGCTTGGACTACCTTAAGCTTGACTGTTATAGGGAGATCAACATCAATAACCTGTAAAAAATCAATAGACAAGTTGCTAAACAAATTTATTTATAAATGTCAAACTGCAAATCAGCAAAAAAAGACTCCTTTAGGTTATGTCTTTAAAGTGAGAAAGTAATTGTGATTCCATCCTTAAATTTTAGGTTAAAAATAAAATTACATCAAGAATTGATACAGCCTTAATCACTTATGGAGCCTTGTGTTAGCAATCTATGCATAAACAAATATTGCATTCAATATGCAAAGTTGAAACCACACTTGAAAGTTGAAACCACTAACTACTACAAGAATATACCTTGTACTTGTCAAGGCTTTGAGTAAGTTTTGAAACTATTGACAGCAGTCTAAGTCAAACACCATTCAGGAAAAAGGAAAACTCTCAAACTCTCAAAGTGCATATTGTATCAAAATATATATCCCCACAACATGTATATACCCTTGTACCATTCAATATTTCAGACAACCATGCAGTCATTGTATAGAAGTGAAATATTATTAAAGATGATATAGAAAGCATACAAATTCAAATGACATCAAGATAAAGGTTTGCCATACATTTATATTAGTTTAGTACATTAGCAACGATGAATCGATAATTTCCACCATTGGGACAGATTGAATTGCAATTAGTTACTTCCCCCTAATTTATGTATATAACAATCAAATTAATTTATGTTTTAAAAAATTTGAGCCCATTTTTTGGCTTAAAACAGTTACCCATATTTATCATCATCGACACTGGCCTAGAAAATAAAGGTTTGAGTGTGGAAGACGGTAATAAATTATGAGATGAAAAAGTTACTTTTCCATTCCATAACAGCAAATTGCAGTCCATTCCCTCTTTCAGCCACTTAATTTTGTCCCCAACATCTGATTCATCCAGACGAATCTCCTCGTATGTACTCTGATAATATAAAATTAATATAAAGTAAAAAAATAAAGGGTATTGCCTGAAAGCAAAAGAATTGCTGGAATAGAGAATTTGAACCTAATTAGGCTAACTTTTCTACAATTAGATTATATAAGGATTCCAGTTTCCAGATGATACCAAGTCCATGAAGACATACTGAACACCATCTTTATATGTGAACTGTTTTGCTTCCTTGACTATATCTGCTTCTTCAATCTGTCAAAAGGAAATAGAACAGACAATATAAAAGCAGAAAAAGGTAAGTCCCAATAAGAAGATAGAAGCAACACTCTGTTAGAGACACAGTACACCTATAATACTTCATAATTCATGTGTCACAACCATTAAAGACTTTTGCCACACGCATAACAGCCATTTTTAGGCACCATGATGCACTGATACTTCATTTTTCCTCCCATATCGTACTCGATATGCTCTGATACACTAACTAGGCATCAGCACATTGTGGAGACCCTTTTTTAATAAAATAAAATAAAATCTGAAATGCGCTCAATATGACATTGACATGATTTTGACAAGCCGCCATACATTTGACTGTTCTTCATGGCTTCACATCTCAGGTGCATAATTTATGTAATGTTCAAACTCCCACTCATTAATTGTAACAAATGCAATTTGTATCACAACTTCACTCATTCAGATCCTAATTTCCATTTTCCCACTTATATATTATTGATTGCCACAGATGCAATTTATATCACTGCTTCACTTTCTTCACCTATTTTCAAACTTTCATCACTTTAATTATTTTATATATTTATATGTATCCTAAATGTATCGTATCCTATATTTTTCAAGGAACGTGCTTCGCTGTACTGGATATGTATAATATCCGATCCTCGTATCGCGTCCTTGCATTATAGACTAGGCACAAATTATAAGATAAACAGCAGAAAACCCTCCACACTAAGTTGCACGGTACTTGTATAACAAATGACAGATTGGTCCACTGACCAACAAAGCTCAATTAGGCCCGACAATCTCTTTCCAACTTTGCATTCTACCTCCACAAATTGGGGTTGTATGCCCATGAAGGTAGGTAAGACAAAAGTTTTAAATACTATCATATGAACAGATTCAGAATTAATTCCCAAGGTCTCCAGAGTGAATATGAGCATGTAAAATTATAATTCGTGAATGTGGGGAAAACCGTGCAACTACCAAGCTTAACCTAAACGGCTAATAACACACTTCTGTATTACTATTGCTTGTTATGCAGTTGCTACCCCATAAAAAAGGGATTTTCAGGTTGCTAGACAAAAGACTGAAGGAGAAAACAAGGAATCCAAATAAATATTCAGCTGACAAAGAAATCCAAATTTTTGGCTTTCCAATTAGCCTCTAGAGAAAGTAATATAATTGATTTTGTCTTTTGTCAAATGTGATTTTAGTGAAAATAGAGGTGTTCAGATATTGTCAGGCAAAATTTTGTCGCCGTCCCACGGTTTGATTAGAAGTGACAAGAAGTAACTTCCGCATTGAGTCGAAAATTAATACTAAGTTTCACATTGAACTAGATTTCAGAGCAAAAAAATCAAACATCGACCATTTCACTTCAACCTCAATCTTAACAAAATCAATTTTACAAAAGCCCAAAGTTAAGGAAACTAAAGTCCCAACTTTAGGCCCACCAGCAAATTTTTTTAATTTATATTTATAATGCAGTAAGGTCACACATGCTGGCAAAAAAATTCCAACCTAAATCACATTGTTATTTATAGAGCAAAAATTTACAATCTCACTCGCTTAAAGTATGATTTAGGTCTTACTGACCATTAACCTGGCCCAAAATCAATTCAATTCAAAATTACATTTATGAATCACTCACCAGTGTTTTCAAATAGTGGCACATAGCAGAATTTAAACAAACCGTTATTTTCCGCACTTGCAATTGATAACACTAATGCTCATTCAAACACACACTCAATCACGGTTTTTTTCCTTTCTTAGGATAAAAGGCAACTATAACTACAACACCTTATGTCCCTCAACTCAACCCCTAGCTAAATTAGTCATGAAAGGGGCTTTAGAGACCTAATCCAAACAATTTGAAAGTAAATTCGTATTTTTTTTTAATGAATCAACTAATGTGTATTTATCTTGAATATATATAGTAAAATTTAATTCCTTCTATTGAATCAACTAACAATGCAACATTGAAAACATAAAGGTGTTAGAAAAATAAAGGCGCATTACCGAACTTCCAGCTCTGAAGGTCTTATCAACAGTATTTCCTGTAAGATAATTCTTGAGTTTGGTCCTTATAAATGCAGCCCCTTTTCCAGGTTTCACATGAAGAAACTCTAAAAAAAGTAAAATACAAAACCCAATTTAATGAACACTACTAGTACTTATTAGAATTTATTTTGGTATTAAACCTATGTTTCCCATGGGAAATGAACTCTAGCAATCCAGAGATAAATTCTGGCAAAAAATTGTTCCCACCAGGAATCAAACGAGCCTAATTTCTTGGTTACTACTAGTACTTTTTAGAATTGAAATAACAAAAACATTAGGTTAATTGAAAAATAGTAGTAATAAACTGACATTAACTCGAAATTTACGGAAACATAAAGTTAGATGAAATTAACTCAAAATTTAACGAAAAGGACCAACTTATATTGACATTAGTAACATAAGGGACTAATTCGAAACTTTTTAAACTTAGGACTAAATTGAAACCTAAAATAAAGTTAAGAGACTAAATATGCGATTGAGCTTAATAATAAATACCTATTACACGGCAAGGTGAACCATCAACTTCGATATTGGAACCAACTTTGATGTCATTACTAGAAAGTGAATAAATCTCTGAAAAAATTGATATAGATTAGTAAAATTAAGAAGGGGTAATTAAAATGGAGGTTGTTGAAAGTGAAACTCACTGAAGAAATGGGGCTTAGAAGAAGGAAGATTTGGAATTCGAAAGTTGGATGGGAATGAAGAAGAGGATTTGCGTAGAGATGAAGTTGAAGAAGAAAAATGAGAGAGATTGAGCTTCAAGGTTGCGCTTCCCGCCATCATGTTGTGTTGTCTCTTTGTTTTGTAACTGCGAAAAAATTGGTTTGTAGAAGATAAGGGAAGCTTTTCGAAATTACAGGTTTCACTTTGTTTTGTGTGTATCAACAGAACCTAATTACTATTTTTCCATTTGGTCCCTCTATTTAATCACTCTAACATAAAGATGTTTGTTTTAGTTTTAAAAAAATAGATTTTTTCTTTGTATTTTTGAAAATAGATTTTATAAAATCGTTTTTTAAAATATTACAAGTTTTTCTATATTTGTTATTTCCAAATTTAAGGACTAATTTTGATATCATATAACATAGACGTACATTATTGAAGAATAAAAAATAGTCAAAATCTCAATTTTTATAAAAATTTGTATTTCAAAAATGATTTTTATGAAAATCTATTTGAAATAGCTTCAAAAAAAGTAATTTTTTTTGAAATTTTCATATCCAATTTTTTTTCAATAAAATGATGAAATACCTAAAATAACATTTTAAGAATAACTATTCAAACAAAATTTTCATTTGAAGTTTTTATAAAAAAATTCTTTGTAAATTTTTTTTATACAAAATTTTCTAACACTACAAAATCTATTCTAATAAATATCCAAAACAAACGGGCCCGTAGTTAGCTACTCGCGGTTCGGTTTGGATTGGTTATGAAACAAAAAGTCTTCTGATCCAAGAAAAAAATAGCATGCGGTTTGGTTCGATTTTTGGATGACTAAAAAAAATATCTGATCCAATTCAATACGTTTTTATGCGGTTTACTTCGGTTCGGTTGGTTCTGTTTTATTTGGTTTTTAAATAAAAAAATTAAATACTTTTATCTGGTTGCATGGACAATATCCTGATTCCTAGCAGTGGAAGCTTGACTCTGTTCGCAGTTATTCAGTACATCGTGTCT
The DNA here is from genome assembly GCA_951799995.1 of Trifolium subterraneum. Classification (NCBI taxonomy): domain Eukaryota; kingdom Viridiplantae; phylum Streptophyta; class Magnoliopsida; order Fabales; family Fabaceae; genus Trifolium; species Trifolium subterraneum. Next base: position 42,593,783 of record OX637464.1, read on the forward strand.
ATCAGCTATTGACTTCCTAGTAACACGTCATTTTGGACTAAGCTTAAGATCTTATTTGGCATAAATAGGTTCATTTGAAGGTGTCTATCTTCGCTTGGAGACTATTGCGTGACATGTTGCTACAAAAGCAAATTTGGTATCTTGTGGCATTATCACTCCAGAAGCTCATTTATGTGTATCCGGTTGCGGCAGTATTGAATCAGCTCAACCCTTATTTCTCTCTTGTAGCTTCTTCGGATCTCTTTAGTCGCTAGTTCGCTCCTAGATAGGATTTCTCGTCGGTGGACTCTCAAACCTTAATGAATCATTTCATTCAGTTCACTTATTCATTCGGTGGTCTCCGTGCACGCCGCTCTGTCATGCAACTCATATGGCTCCTTTGTATGTGGGTGGTGTGGACCGAAAGAAATCAATGACTCTTCAGAAATTCAGAATGTTGTCTATCTCAAATGTTGGATAAAATTAAGCTTCATTCCTATTGTTGGTTAAAGACTTCAAATTGTAATTTAGTTTCAAACTGTTGATAAGTGATAATAGGGAATGTGTTAAATTTGATGATGTGAGGTATAAGCACATGCATAGGACATGTATGCATGGCAACAAAGAGATTTGCATAGCAAGAAGTGTTTATAGCCTTATACCTCAACTTTTTTATCAGCTCTCTTAATTAATTTTTCTACAATAAGGACTGACCCTCAAACCTCAATTTTAGTAAGCTTAAACCAAATAATTAAACCAAATGTTAAATTGTACTTTTACTCCCTTAAATTTTAAAAACTTGTGATTTTAGTTCCTAATTTTTAAAAAAGCACTTTTGATCCTCTGTCTTTATCTCCTTTGCAAATTAAAATGTCAATTTTAACTATGTAAATGCTGATATGGCAAGTCACTTAAGTGACTTAGATCATTTATCTATTTTAGAATAAAAAATAATCATTTATTAAGATGGTTAAAAATAATTATAATAATATTTTATTTATGATATATTGTATCTATTTTAGAATAAACAAATTTAATCCATTAAATTTTACAAAAATAAATACGTGATTCATTGGATATTATAAATAATTTTTTTTTTTTTGACAATAGGATTTTATAAAAAAGTTGGTTGGATTGAATGCATCCATTATTATCTATTTTATAAAAAAGTTGGATAAATTTTATAAATGATATTTGTATTAGTACCAATTCAATAAAAATAAATTTTAAAATGAATTAAAAAAACCAATTTTTTTCTTCAAAAATAAAATAAAAAAACCAGTATTTTATTATAATTCGGTTTTGAACCAGTTCTAAACTGAATTGAACCAGTTTTATAAGGTTTTAGATCAAAGTGGTTTTGGTTTGGTTCACAAGACAATTTATTTTGAATCAGTTTGGCTCGATTTTGAACCATGAACACCTCTAGTTAAAATTGACCTTTTATAAAAGGGAGTAAAGATAGAGGGACAAAAGTGCAATTTTGAAAATTATGAGGCTAAAATTGCAACTTTCTAAAACTTAGGGGCTAAAAGTGCAATTTAACCTTTTTTATAATAAAGTCGATAAAGTTCGAACTTAGGACCTCATGCATACTACCAAACTCCTTACCACTAGAGACTAGACTAAACCTAATGGCTTAGTATAGTTCATTTTGAAATTTTCTAGTCAAATCCCCAAAAAACTAGTTACATCCAATTTTTTCATTAAAATTTAATCATAATACCAAAATTGTCCATCTTTATATAAATTTTGAAAAACATTTTTATCTTTGTATGTTTCTGCTTCACGCGTTCTCCCTTACAAACTCACAAACTTTATCAATGTGTCATTAATCATAATAAAATATTGAATTTTGAAGATCTTCAGTTACTTTATTGCAGAGGTTGGTGAATTTATACTTTTTCAATTCTATGGTATTCTCTTTTTCACGTCATTTCATGTTTGCTTGTGATTTGAATCGTTAAAAATGTAATCTAAGTTAAATATTTACGTAAACACATATCTGAAAAATATACTTCAATATCATACGTAAATTGAGTTTATATATATAACCTAAGTAAACTCAGTTCACGTAACCTTCTGTAAACTCAATTCACACTTACCCTTAGTTTAAAGTTCACTTAGTTTAATGAACTTAAGTAAACTCAATTTACTTAGGTTATGTAAACAACAGTGGCGGAGCCACCGCCCGGCCAGCCTGGGCACTTGCCCGGGCTCCCTAGCTTGGCTTCATGGCAGATGCAGCGAAAACGGCCCAGATCGGAGACACGGAAGCTTGTTATGCCCAGGCTCCGGTAATGATTTTGGAAGTTTTTAAGAAGCCGACGAAGGAGAGAGAAGCAAGTGGGAGTGGGAGAAGGAGAAAAAAAGCACGGGTCAGGATTTTGTAGTTAGTCTTCTGTAGATGCTTGCGGCGGCTGTTATCATACTGGTAGAAAGAGGCAAAGGGGGAAAAGAGATGAATAATTAGGGTTGGTATTTGGGCTTTTCTTTAAAAAAATGTTTGGGTCCCGTCAGTTTTTTAAAGTGGGTTGGGTTAGTTTTTTTTATTTTATTTTTTGTAATGGTTGGGTGGTTTTTTCTAAAACATTTTATAATTGACTAAATAAACGAAAACAAGGTAAATATTTTTTTTATAATGTATAAATATTTTAAGTTGAACACGCAGATACACATATTATGTGGATATGTATCGTACACGGCTTATGTGAATAATTGTGATTGGTGCATAGATAATATTTAATATAAAAAAATTAATAAATAATATTTGTAACTCGATCAGAATCACTCACCTTAACAAATGTACTGGTAAATAGCGACATAATATGTGTACCGAAGAAGAAAAAAAAACACAAAAGATATTGTTACCCAGATTTTTAAGCACAATATATACACAAGGGCATTTGTGTAATTTTCTATATTTGATATGTTTGATCTCTAATTTTTTTAAGCTCTCAATTTTGCCCAGGCTCCACAAAAATCCTGGCTCCGCCACTGGTAAACAAAGTTATGTAAATTGAGTTTACATGCATACACAACATGAGTTTACATAATCTTACCTTTCAGATTGAGTTTAACCAGCAGAGATGGAGATGAACAGCGAAGGTGGTTTGGGCGACAACATTCTGTGTCTTAGAGTTTTAGTTGTTCGTGTTGAATGTTTTGTAGCTTGCAGCTTACTTGCCCGACAAACAAGCAAGTTTGTTAGTAGTTTTGAGTTAGTTTTAACAAGTCAACTAGTTAGTTATCTTGTGTTTGTTAGTTTGTTAATTCAGTTGAGCATTCTTAGGGATTTGTTAGTTTGCTATTCCTATATAATGAGCCTCTTGGCATGTAAACAGTAGTTGATTTTGAATGCATCAGTCTTTGTTCTCAACAAGTGGTATCATCGCCACATCAGGTGGTGCATTCAATCACAAATCCAGGGAAACACTGTGTGAAATTGGGTCTTGTTTGCTTCTTTTTCTTCTTGAGGGAGGGAAAAGTGTGTGTGTGTGTATACACAAAGTTTTTGTGTATTCTTTGAACTCAATTAGTGATTTCTTGAGGGTTCTTCAATGGCGGAGAACAAAGATTTTGGATTTCCAATACCAAAATTTGATGGTCACTATGACCACTGGAGCATGCTGATGGAGAATTTGCTTCAATCAAAGGAATTTTGGAGCATTGTGGAAACAGGAGTGCCAATTCTTGCAGCTAATGCTAGTGCTGAACAAACAAGAATTGTGAATGAAGCAAGATTGAAGGATCTCAAAGCCAAGAATTACTTGTTTCAAGCGATTGATAGAACAATCATTGAAACAATTCTTGACAAATCTTCATCCAAAGCTATCTGGGATTCTATGAAACACAAATACCAGGGGTCAACAAAGGTCAAGAGAGTCCAGTTGCAAGCTCTGAGAGGTGAATTTGAAGTCTTGCGTATGAAAGATGATGAATCAGTGAATGATTACTTTGGAAGGGTTCTTGCCACAGTTAATAAAATGAAGATTCAAGGAGAAGCAATGGAGCAACGCATTGTTGTTGAGAAAATTCTCAGATCCATGACTAGGAGATTCAACTATGTGGTTTGTGCCATAGAAGAATCAAACAATGTGGAAACCTTGTCCATTGATGAGCTTCAAGGATCCTTGTTGGTTCATGAACAAAAGATGAAACCAGCAAAAGAAGAAGATCAAGCTCTAAAGATTGCTTATGGAGGAAGTAACTCTGGCAGAGGAAGAGGTCGTGGTGGCAAGAACAATCAAGGAAGAGGTAAAAGATTGAATAAAGAAAGTATAGAATGCTATAAATGTCATAAACTAGGTCATTTTCAGTATGAATGTCCTGATAGTGAAGACTATGCAAATTATGCTGATTATGATGAAAAGGAAGAAGTTTTATTAATGGCTTCTGATAAATCTCTTACAAGCAATTTGAAAAGTAAAATTTGGTATCTAGATTCAGGTTGTAGTAACCATATGTGTGGAATCAAGGAATGGTTCTTTGATCTTGATACAAATTTTAGGGAAACTGTAAGATTGGGAGATAACTCACAGATGAATGTAGTAGGAAGAGGCAATGTTAAACTACAAATGAATGGTTTGACACAAATCATCACTGCAGTATACTATATTCCTGAGTTGAAAAACAATCTGTTAAGCATAGGTCAGCTGCAAAAGAAAAATCTCACTTTTGTGTTCAAGAATAACTGGTGTAAAGTGTATCATCAAGAGAAGGGTTTGCTTATGTCTTCTCAAATTGCTTCCAACAATCTTTACCCCATCATCACTGAAGCAAAGATGGCATATTTTCAAGAAAGAGGTGTAGATGTGAATCATCTTTGGCACTGCAGATATGGTCACCTTAACTATAAGGGTTTGCAGCTCTTACATCAGAAGAATATGGTAAGAGATTTACCTAGAATAGAAGATTCAAAACTTGTGTGTGAAGACTGCTTAATTGGAAAGCAACACAGAGATAGTATTCCAAAGACTAGCAAATGGAAATCCACAAAGAGGTTAGAGCTAATTCACTCTGATATATGTGGTCCAATAACTCCTTCATCCAATAGTGACAACAAATATGTGCTTACTTTCATTGATGATTACAGCAGGAAAACCTGGGTGTACTTTCTGAAAAATAAGTCAAGTGCTTTTGATCAGTTTAAGAAATTCAAAAGCATGGTGGAGAAGGAAACTGGTGAAGTTATCTGCTGCTTAAGAACTGACAGAGGAGGTGAATTCAACTCAAGTGAATTCAAAGAATTTTGTGAAGATAATGGCATCAAAAGACAACTTACAGCTGCATATACACCACAACAGAATGGGATAGCAGAGAGAAAGAATAGAACCATTATGGAAATGGTGAGAAGCATGTTAGCAAGCAAGAGTATACCTAAAGAATTTTGGCCTGAAGCAGTCAATTGGGCAATATATGTGTTAAATAGAAGTCTTGCAGCTGCTATACCTGACAAAACACCTGAAGAAGCATGGAGCTTCAACAAACCAACTGTAAAACATTTCAAGGTCTTTGGATGCATTGCTTACACACACGTTCCTGATGCTCAAAGGAAGAAGTTAGATGACAAGAGTATCAAATGTATCTTCCTTGGAATTAGTGAAGAATCAAAAGCTTATAAACTCTATCATCCACCAACAAAAAGAGTTATCATTAGCAGAGATGTGAAGTTTGCAGAACAAGAAAAATGGAAATGGAATGACTCTAAGGATCCTGTCAATACTATGAATGCAGATAGTGATGAAGATACAGATGGAGGAAACAATGTGAATGAAGAACCTGCTCACACACAGGAAGATCCAGCTATAGATGCACAAATCATCACTGAACACACAAATACAGCAAATGCAAGTGCTTCTAATTCAAACTTAGATCAAGGGAGAATTAGAAAGCCACCCTCATGGCATGCTGATTATGACACTTCAATAAATGAAGATGACATTATAGATGAAGAATCTATGAATTTGATAGCATTTGGCCCATGTGTTCAAGAGGATCCTGTTAAGTATGAAGATGTAGAAAAGAGTCAAAAATGGAGAGATGCTATGAAAAATGAGATTGATTCTATAGAAAGAAACAAAACTTGGGAACTCACTGATCTTCCCAAAGGAGTCAGAGTAATTCGAGTCAAATGGATATACAAAACCAAGCTAAATGAAAAGGGAGAAATTGAAAAATTCAAAGCTAGACTTGTAGCAAAAGGGTATGCTCAGAAATATGGTACTGACTACAAGGAGGTGTTTGCACCTGTGGCTAGATGGGATACAATAAGATGCTTATTAGCTATTGCAGCAATGAAGGGGTGGATAGTACATCAGTTGGATGTAAAGAGTGCTTTCCTCCATGGAGAGCTAAATGAAACAGTTTATGTGGAACAACCTTTAGGCTACATAAAGAAAGGAAGTGAGAACAAAGTCTATAGATTACACAAAGCCTTGTATGGATTGAAACAAGCTCCAAGAGCTTGGTACAACAAAATTGAGCAATATTTCATAAAGGAAGGGTTTGAGAAATGTCCACATGAACACACTCTATTTGTGAAGAGAAATGGAAATACTGATATACTAATCATTAGCCTCTATGTTGATGACTTGATTTACACAGGAAACAATGGAGTTATGGTCAAAGGGTTTAAGGAATCTATGATGAAAACCTTTGACATGACAGATTTGGGTAAGATGAGACACTTCCTTGGAATTGAAGTAATTCAAAATGAAACTGGAATCTTTGTGTGCCAACAAAGATATGCTAAAGAAGTATTAGAAAGATTCAAAATGGATAAGAGCAATCCTGTGTGTAGCCCTATAGTAACTGGCACTAAACTCTCAAAGCATGACAAAAGTGAAGGAGTAAATCCAACTCAGTTCAAACAGATTGTAGGGAGCTTAATGTACTTAACTGCTACTAGACCTGACCTGATGTTTGCAGTACATATGATAGCTAGATTCATGGAAAATCCTGTTGAAACTCATATGATGGCTGCAAAAAGAATACTAAGATACATAAGGGGCACTCTTGAACTTGGAATTTTCTACAGGAAGGAAAATCAAAGTGACCATATTAAGCTCATTGCTTATTCAGATAGTGACTATGGAGGAGATGTGGATGATAGAAAGAGCACATCAGGGTATGTCTTCATGCTTGGATCAGGAGCAATATCATGGTCATCAAGGAAACAACCAATTGTCACATTATCTACTACAGAAGCTGAATTCATTGCTGCAGCACATTGTGTGTGTCAAGGAATATGGTTGAAGAGAATACTTGACAATATGGGTTTGAAACAATCAAAATGTCTAGATGTATTTTGTGATAACAGCTCAACCATCAAATTGAGCAAGAATCCTGTGTTACACGGAAGAAGTAAACATATAGACATAAGATTTCATTTCTTAAGAAATCTGAGCTGTGAAGGAAGTGTAGAATTGAAGCATTGCACTTCTCAAAACCAAATTGCTGACATAATGACAAAGGCTCTCAAACTTGAATCATTTGAGAAATTGAAGCAGATGATGGGTGTGTGCAACAGTTCAAAATTGGAAGAAAAGCATCTTGTAAACTCAGTTGATCAGCACAACTAAGTTTAAGGGAGGGAATGTTGAATGTTTTGTAGCTTGCAGCTTACTTGCCCGACAAACAAGCAAGTTTGTTAGTAGTTTTGAGTTAGTTTTAACAAGTCAACTAGTTAGTTATCTTGTGTTTGTTAGTTTGTTAATTCAGTTGAGCATTCTTAGGGATTTGTTAGTTTGCTATTCCTATATAATGAGCCTCTTGGCATGTAAACAGTAGTTGATTTTGAATGCATCAGTCTTTGTTCTCAACAGTTCGTTAACGAGAAAGAGAATGGAAGAGAAAATGAGAAACACGCAAAAGTTTTTGGATGACATTGAAAATTTAATTTATTTATGGATATTTTGGTTAATTTGGGGTGTAACCAGATTATTTTGGGGTGTGATTAGAAAAAAAAAAAAACATTTCATTTCTCGTTGACTAACGAATTTTATAGATACTCTCTTTGATATATACGTGAGCATAAGAGGTGTAACTTGACATTTTAAGGGTAGTTTAGTCTCTCCAATAATTTAGTGATTATATTAGCTGGTTAGTGTAATAAACCCTAGCCTCCATTAATGTTATAAACCTTAATTAATTGTCATCTTTGTGTTTCCATTTTGGATTTCATTATTAACTTTGATCTATTCACGAGGCTGCAAAATTATTATATACAGTATTTGTTTGAAATTGGACATTGCAAATGCAAATACGAATTATGCTCTTTTTCGACATGCTACAATATGTTTAATTAATGACACTAAAAATGTTTTGTTATATGTAGTGTTTCCATTGCGGATGCATTTCCTCTTAGTCACTACTTGAGTTGCGAGATACAAGAATTCAAGACTTCAACGAGTGTAAGATAATTTTCTCTTGCTTAATTTATTATATATTGTTGTTTCCGTAAAAATCCGTTGAATCATCTGTTATCAAGTCACACTCTAGATGTCAAACTCCTACGTGCGGATGTGCAATAAGAGTCAAACATTTGTATGATAGGGCAAATTCGGATTCTTCTGAACGATTCATTTTAGGCGAAACTCATTAACTACTTAAACTCATTTGTTTGATACTTGCATTATTCTTGAAATTTTCGTGCCACGAATTGACAACAATGATTGTATGTTTCACAGTTTTCGAGTACTGAAAAGGTGAAGAGTTCAGTATATTCCTCTTCTATTGAAGAATTTGGAAGCATATTTCACAATTTCATTGGGGTTCCAATGATTCATCTAAGGCAACTAAATCTGATATGAAAGTTAGAGATGTATATGAATCATTGGCTAGTAGGCCAAAGATGAGTGTGACCCTTAATGCTCCTTTAGGAAATTCAAATTCCTTTGGTAATAGTGTTGTTGGTGAAAAGCAACAAAGTAGTAAAACTTCAAAGAAAAATGTGTCCATGGCATCTTCAATTCATGTTGGAAGAAAATCACCTATAAGACGACGAAGGAAACATATATCTCCGCGTAATTTGCCAAAGATTACTGATCAAGAATTGCAGCAATTATCTGGAGAGTATCCATTAATTACTTTTCTATTTTTTTTATTATAGGACAAACATTAACTTATGTGAAGAAGGATGAAATTTACATCGGTGTAATACTGAATATTGTTACACCGTTCAATACACTCTCATATAATCATATCTATAAATTGAGAAGAAAATGTTAATCATAATATATCTCAATGAAACATTGAACAATTTTAGATTAACATAAAAACTTTTAGACATGATCTATGTGAGAGTTATCGAACGGTGTACCAATACTTAAGTATTGCGGTCATGTAATTTGATCTCTCCGCCTTTTATTTTATGTAGAATGAGAAACTTATTGTTGGTATGACAGATTAATATTCTTGGAAAAGTGTTTTGTTAACCATAACTCATTATGTGTTCAAGTTTAAATTCCACAATTGTGCCATTATTTGAGAAGAGATTGACAGCCAGTGACGTTGGTCGACTCGGTCGAATGGTTCTTCCAAAATCATGTGTTGAAGTAAGTTTGGTAACTAAGCAGCTAAGTTTTGCTCAACAAATAATTTTTATTATTAATATTTCTATAATTTGTTAGAACTGAAAGTGGTGGGAATTTTTGCAGACATATTTTCCTCCTATTTCTCAACCAGGGGGCATTTATTTACACATTGAAGATATGAAAGGGAAAAAATTGAAGTTTAGGTTTAGATTTTGGCCAAATAATAACAGCAGGATATATGTTTTAGAAGGTGTACAGCCTTGGATTCAGTCTATGCAATTGCAAGCTGGAGATTTTGGTATATTTTACAATCCATTCTTACTTCAATAGAAATTGACTTATGTACTATTTTTAAGCTTATTAATTTATGTCAATGTCATTTTTATAATTATTTCATTGTTAACTATGCTCAAATTATGGATAGAAATATACATAATATATTCCTTTTACAAAAAAATTTGCAGTAACATTTAGCAGGATGGACCCCGAAGAGAGACTGATAATAGGGTTTCGAAAGGCATCAATTTCTTCCACAGAGGTAACAAACTCTAAATTGATACTAGTAAAGATCTCGTGTAAGATTGAAGATGTGCGGAAAAAATTTAGCAGAAAACACAAGTGTGAAATTCTACTGCGCACTTCTATTTAGTAGACACACAGTAGAATTGCGCACTTCTGTTTTCTGCTAATGTGTCCTATGGTTCTAATTCAAATGAAACTTTCTATTTTTGTATTTATGATAATTTCTTTCCCTCCAGGTGCATGACATTACTATGCCTAATTGCAAGACAAGAGAGGAAATGCATCTGCCACAAGAATTGGTTCCTAAGAAGAAGAAAAAATGTGACATTGGATCAAAAAACAAGAGGCAGGTTCTTGATAACCATGATGCATTGATGCTGAAACTTACTTGGCAAGAGGCTCAGCATTTTCTTCATCCATCCCCTACAGTTAATTCAAACATTGCTGTCATTGAGGATCATGTTTTTGAAGAATATGAAGTGAGTAAACTATTATCATTAATAACATGTAATTTTTATGAAATTCATTATTTGTTGGCAAATTATTCTGTCTAGTTTCTATTTTCATTTTTTACTTCACATATACTTCGAATAAAGACTAGTCACTGTCGCGGCGTGTGGCTGTCACTAGCCAAATATTTGAAGACTTAGCTGTATAAAAATAGTCTTTAGTGAAATAATATGGTAACACTTGAATTTTTAAGAAAAAAATTTAATGAAAAAAATCCACACATGTTTAAGGAAAAAGATTGCCTGCTGTAACTGTGTTAACGCAGTTACAGTATAGACCATCCGATTTAAACAAATGGTTAAGATCATTTTGATGTATATATATAATAGCTGTACAATGTGAAATTAATGGATGAGATTAATTACTGCGTGTTACTGCGCCGTTTCTAAATCTTGGTCCTTTAATGTGACAATGCTCTAATCATTGGAGAAACACATTCAATGTTTAATCAAAATTTTATTATACAACCTGTTAAAGATGTTTTGTTGGTGTTAACTGGTAATTGACTATACTTAAATTGATGCAGGAACCTCCTATCATTGCAAAGAGAGGTATATTCATAAATGGGTAAGATAAACATGTGTTAGTATTTCTGTTAGTTAATGTCGGTTCAAATATTCACTTAGTCCTTACAAAATTACGAACTTTTAAATTTAGTACATATACATTTTTTTCTTTTGGACTAATTGAATATTTCATTTGCATTGTGATTGAACTACAGAATGAATGAGCAATGGATACAGTGTGATAAGTGCTCAGAATGGAGGAAGTTGGGATCTGTGGAGAATTTATGGAATCAGAGAATGTAAGTATCAAAAACTTTGTTTCTGGTGCAATGCAATTGTTAACAAATCTTGTTCTTAGTTAAGGTCTTTATACTTTTGTATGGCTTCATTAGGTGTTCATGTTCTGCTCCCATGAATTGAATCTAAGGGAACTTGGATAATCCATTTTTGAAAATGAACAAGGTATTCATTAACCCATTTCTTAAATTCTTTTAAATAACATGATGTTTTTTTCTCTGTATCGTTCCAATTTTGAGAAAAAGTTAATAAATGTCATTTTGAGATTGTAAAGTGACAAATAATCTCATATATAAGTATTTCAATTATGACAATGAGATAGAGATTTTATATTTATTAAATCATGAAAATTGATAATATTGTTTTGACTGATGTTTTCAGATTCTTTGAAACCATTAAAAAGGATTTTGATCTTAATGGCCTATGCAATGAGCTGGTTTTTAACATAACACAATGATATCGGTTTATCTTTGAAGCCAATTAACCACGTCTAGTGTGAGAAGAGACTTTCACTGTAGTTGCAATATATTCATAATTAATTTAGGTTGCTTAGGGATAGTGGTAGATTTTACTACACAATTATGTGAAGGTTTTGTCATTTGTTTATCTTGTAATTATAAATCTGTCTTGAGACTTTGGGTTTATGCATTCCATTTTTATCTGTAATAATCCTAAATACTTATTTAAGATGGTGATTTAGACCACTATTGGTACCTATATCGGGTGGATCTAGTTGCCTAAGGATCCAAGACCTTACGCAACTAGGTTCATAAATTTCTAAAATGGGCGATTTTAAAATGTCATTTAATTAGTAAGAATTTGAGAACGCAGTGGAAAGAGAAAACTATAAGAAGAGAACTGTTGAATAGAATGCACAAACTTGTTTTTCATCCACTCATTATTAATTATTTATACACACACTAACCAGATTTAAATAAATTAGCTAAGTGTCTCCAACTGAATTAACTACTTTAATATTCCTCCTTAATACTGATTTAGATAAAGCCACAATACCAAGTTCACTTATGAGTTGTTGCCATTTCTCATAATTACTACTACTTCTGTTTCTTAACTTTATAGCAAGCTACTTAGCTAGATTTTTAGGCTAATGAACTGATCCTTATATTTTGTTGCCCCTAGAGAGAGTATACATGGCAGTACTTGTGCAAGGATTTTTTAAATTTTGATTCTCCAATTAAAATAAACATTCTTCCTCTTTTATTTATCACTCTTCGTCACCCGAAACAACTAAAACTACGGGAAAATTAACTGAATCACATCCAACAAAAGAATGCAGAGAAATCCAAAAAATAAAAAAAAATTGAAACTTTACCAAAAAATGCAAAGAAAGAGATGAAAAAAAAATCCTGTAAAATGGTTGTTATTTTAAAATCAAATTTTGTTATCCTCTATTTTTCATATTTGTTGCAATTTTGGTCCCGACTAGGGATGACAATTTGACACATACTCAGTGGGTGCCCGCAAAAAACACCCACAACGGATAGGGTAAGGTAAAAACCCGCATTTTGGATACAGGCACGGGTATGGAGAATTACCCTTAGAAATGAGTGGGTATGGGTGCGGGTACGAGTACCTTAGTACCCACCCCGCCCCATACCCACATAGTATACGTTTATTTATTTTATTTATATTATTATATAATAATATATGTACATCAATTTATAAAAATACAAAACTATTATACATTTTTAATAAAAATGTTTATTTATAACATAATGCAAACACAATGTTAATATGTCAACAAAGATATGAACCTTAACATGAGGTTAGTAATAATTTTGTTAATTTTCATGAGACAACATTAAAAAATTTGTAATTTTATTAAAATAATATGATATTTTATAATTTGCTCGATTTACTTTTAGCAAAAGTGCGGGCAACGGGTACGGGTATGGGTACAGGTACACAGATTGTTACCCACGCGGGTATGGGAATGAGTATGGGTATTTGTTCAAACTGCGGGTATGAGGATGCGTACTATAGTACCTTACCCATACCCTATTAATTGCCATCCGTAGTCCCGACCATGTTTTTCCTCTAAAAATGGTGATTTATGGTGTCTAAATGTTTTTTTTCTTTCTTTACACTCCTATAATTCAAGGATTTCATGTTTTTAACCACTAACCACACATGTTAGCATGTAACCGTACATTTTGATGCCGTGACATACTTATTTGTCATTTTTTATGTACATTTAATTCAACTTGACATGTATGACATGACATGTCATCAAAATGTACAGTCATATGTCAATATGTTTGAGGTTAAAACCACGAATCTTTGAATTAGTTTTACAAGGGTAAAACAAAACTCGACAAAACTTACAGTATTGACTCAAGATAATAATTGAAATGTCAATCTCTTTAATTGTGTAAAAATTTTTTTGAGTAATTAGTCTTTGCAGTTTAAGACTAAGGCTCTGTTTGAATTGACTTATTTTTGAGCTTATGTGAAACAACTTATGCAAATAAACAAACTTTTATGCATTATTATAAGTTTTTCAAGTTAGTTTATGAAAAAAACAATTTGTAAAGATACAACATTTGGTAGAGGAAATAAAACTTGATTTATTTGCGTAAGCTAAAAAATAAAACAAATCCAAACAGACCCTATAAAACTTGATTTAATCTTGGCAAAACTTGATTTAATCGCACATTCTATAACACATACTAAAAACTAGATTATTAATCTTGGCAAAACAACTTTCTCATATATTTTCTTTTTGGCACAGGAGAAAGGATAAACATGCTAAAAACTATATAATTTTTTATATATATAAATAGGGTTATTAATTGAACCCAGTCGACCAACCTTTGCACTATCTACAAAAGAACATCCTCTCAGGAATCACACTGAGGGATTAAAAGGTGGAAGAACCACATCTTTATCTTCTATAAATTTGTGTTGAACCACACCAAAAAAATTAAAATAAAAAAATGAATATTATATAGACATTCAAAATCCTTCAACACTAGCCCTCCTAGAGGCTGAGGATGACTTACGGCTTTCTTGCCTATCGAGTTCTTCCATAGAAGAACAAGCTCGAGGTGGAAGGACAGGCACACCGGACCATCTTGGAGGTGAAACAGATAGCTGGGCTACGGATGGCCGTGATGGAGAAAAACTCAACCTTGGTGCAGGGCAGACGATACCATTAAGACTTGGTGATCTTGACATTTCTTTTCCGGATAATGGCGCTGGTTCTTGGAGTGGGAACCTGCAAGAGTATTTCAAATCCTGTATCGTTTTGAGATGCTCAACAACAATTCTCATGGTGGGTCTATCCGATGGCTCCTTTTGTAGGCATTTTTGTGCAATGTCGGCTATTGTTCTTGCTGCTTTGGAAGGAAATCGACCTTTAAGTTGAGGGTCCATGATCAACGATAAACGGTAATCATCAGCTAGGAAAGGCCTGCTCCATTTGACTAAATTCCTCTCTTCCTTGGGGTGACGGCTATCGAGATTCTTTCTTCCAGTAAGTAACTCCAAAAGAAAAATTCCAAAGCTCCACACATTGCTCTTTGGTGTTAGCATTCCCTTCTCCAGTGTCTCCATTGATAGGTTTCCAACAGCCTGAACAATAATAAATTTGTAAATATAATGTATGCGAGCAAGAAATGCGAAACAAATATTCATATTCATGATAAATAAGTATGATGATAAAGTAGAGAACATTAGCTAAATAGAATAGACACTAGCTGGAAATATAAGAATGACAAAAAACACATGTAAATCAAAGGACTTACAGATGAACTACTGGAAATCTCTTCCTCGGGAATATGTCCAACACAACCATATCCTGAAAGCTTGGCACTGAAATCTTTGTCAATCTGTATGTTGGCTGTTGAGAATTCATTATACATTGCCTGAGACATAAAGAGCTATATCAACAAAGATAAAAGATGCACATAATTGTTAAATAGGTCAGTGGCGACAAAAAAACTAATCATGGCATACTTGAAATCATCCAGTCCATACCATGAATAATTAAAATAAAATAAATCAGGTCCATTAATATAAACAAGACAGGAACAGATAAAGACGACACGAGTCAATGACAACATGAAGTTTCTCCGGTTCATTATGTCCAATATGATTTCATACTATTTACCTGAAAAGGCCCTTCTTCGTGCAAGAAAGTAAGACCTTGTGCAGCACACATTGCAATTTTCATTCTTGTATTCCAATCAATGGATGGTCCATCAGATCTACCATACAACAGGCGGTCCAAGCTTCCATGATATAGCCTCTCATAGACCAACATTCTATGTTCTGAACCATCACGAGCATGAAATCCTAGCAGTTTACAGAGGTTTGGATGTTGCAAAGTTGCGAGAGTATTGACCTCGTTTATGAAATCCTTCAAGCCCTGAAAATATACAGATAATTTTAGACCACCTCAGAAAGTTCTCGGGTCATTTAGAATTTTTTTAATGTCAAGACAAACATAAAATTCACAACACTGACAATAACTGATAATTATGTGTCACTTTATCAGCAGGCATTCAACTAATAACAGTCAATTTGCAAGGATTTGCCAACAATAACATATTCATATGCATGATATTGGATACATAGGAGGATAGCAAGAACAATGCTTAAGCACTACGTATAGCAAGTTGAAGGACATAAAGTGAAAAACTGAAAAGCAATCTAACTCATCTGTTGGATTTAATGGTTAATTCAACTAAACAGAATGCATCACAAAATACATACATGACATTGAAGTCCAGACATTCTAAGATAATAATGCAGGCATTATTTCTTGCTATATTAGCTATTAGCATGCATGAAAATACCAAGATATGAAATTAAAATAATGCAATACTAAAAAAAGCACCTGAGATGATGGGCGAAGGCGTGTGACAGTGGCTTCAAACTTCTTTGCACTTGAAGGATCATCACCAAAGTAAGCTTTGTATATTGTAGATGAAAGACATTCTGACATGCATCGATCAGAAGAGAAATTGTGGCAAGCAGCAGCAACTTCCTCATACGGAAAGTTACGAAGTGAACCAGTTGGTGGAAGCGGCAAAGGTCCTGAAGCATGTAAAGGAACAGTAGCAGTCCCCAACTTAAAGCTGCCAATAGCCTTCAGTGAACTACCTCCATGAGGAGATGGAAGTGGTAAAGGTTGTGGACTAGAAGAACGCTGCTCCTTCATTGAGCCTCCTCCCCGGTATTTTGACTCTTCTTGTTCCTCATACTCCATTGAGGCCAAAGCATCTTGATCTGCTGCATCAAGAGTAGATGGAGCAGACAATGCCCGTGTTCTACTGTTAGTGGCTTTATTAACAGGTTGAATGGGTTTCACTCTTGTCCTAAAACTAGGAGGTGCAGACTGTAGTGAACGAGTATGAGTTTGAGGTTCAGGAAGTACTGAAGGCACATGATCGTTATGGTTTATGCGTTTTACATAGGCAAACGAATCAGACTTCTTCTTCTTGCTCTTCAATACAGTGAAACACCCCATCCTTTGTACAGAACTAGATTGTTGTAGAGAACTATTTATCTCTTTGAAAAAGAAGATAAAAAATTAGTATAAATTAATTATCATCAATATGAGATAGGCACTTGTTAGAGTAATGCTTAAAGGAAAAGCAAGAGAACAAAGAAAAATGATAAACCACATGTTTGTCATATTTTCCACCTAAATTTTGCCCAACCAAGATTGTCAAATTATGAATTTGGAAAGCCTGTTTTATGAATGGTATTTGTAAAACTTGTGAATCATGATCAATTATAAAAGTATGTATAGAAAAAGAATAATTTCTTCACTCTCATTTCTATGAAAAATTGAAAACTGAACTTATTAGAATCTTTTCTTAATTTTTTTGTCAACACTATTACTAATAAATGTGGATTCAACTCTAATTTGTGCTCCAGGCTTCGGTCCTCTTTTATTCCAAAAAACAAAACACTCTAATTTGTGCTGACAGTCCATCACAGATCTACGGCACTTTTCATCCATAATAAACTCAACTACCCATGTTGACAATACGATATCATCCTATACCACCAACGACTTGTCGTCAATGGAGCATCCATGCAACCTCATGCCCCAATCCTTGGTACATATCAGCTTGCATCTGGGCAACACTTGACAATGCCCCTAAGCACTTATATCAAATTCCATCATTGCAGATACAGAATTTAGATTCCTACGGTATCAGCACAATTCCTGCCATTTGGTGTGTGCATGATTCGTGTTCTGGAGTGAGGACTCGCAACAAAACACATGTACCGAATTGCGATTAACGTGATTCCAATTATCAAGCCTTAACTACTAATACATGTAAATCAATGTTTCATCCTAAATTTTCAGTAAATGGACAATTTGATTCTCAAAATCATAGCTTCTCCATTGAGAACAACTTAAAACAATAAAACCAACAAAATCTACCCTTTCTCCCCATTTTCATTTTCATTTTAAGGAATAAATTATTAAGCCTTATAAACCTTTTTTCCAATTTGTGCATCCAACACATTCCAAAAAAATGGTCAAATAAAAATCATTAATATAGCTCCACATACACAATCTTTCCATAAGTTCAACTCCATGAAAACCAATTCAGATCCATAAAAATCAATTTTTTAACATAAACCCAAATATTCAATTTAGTTTCACTATATCAATAAAAAAAAATTAGAATTTTCCAAGGTGGGAGAAAACTTCATCCTAAGCTCCTAAAAAATAATTTTCCAAAGAAAAAAAAATCAATCAAACTACAAAACAAGGTTTTTCAGATATTGAACAAACCTATAAGTGAAAACAAACACAACAAAATTGCAAATCAAATTTGAAGCTGAAATTACACAGATCAAATAATACGAAATTTGAACAAACCTGATGAAGAAATGGGAGCTCATGCAACTTTGAAATTGGTAAAAATTGAAACTTTTTTGTGGATTGAATTCGTCGACGAAAACCCTCTTATCGAGTCAAAGAAAGCAGATTGAAAAAGCTGAGAAGAAGTGAAGATTTTAGAGAGAGAAAGAGAGAACGAAGAATATTGAGATTGTAGAGAGAGAAAGAGAGAAAAACAAGTTTTAAGAGAGAGAAAATGAGCAGTGGTCAAAGTCAAACCTACCAAATACCCAAATTTTATTTAATTCATTAAAATAATATTTTATTTTTTGTTTCATTAAACACCAAACACAAGATCTGTTTTTTCATGTTTTTTATTTTGTATTTTGACAATTTTGTCCCTTTTTTTTTTGCTTTTTTGATTTGGCTTCTAATTTTGTAAGTTTTGTTTAATTTAATTGAGTTTGAACTTTGAATGTCCTTTTTTTTTTTTGTTATATATGCCCTCCGGTCACATTTATAAGCAAAAATAATTACTTGTGCGGTGTTTAAAAAATTTAGTTAAGTGTAGTTAATTTTCTTGATTTAATATAAAACATAAATAAGTTTACTATATTGCCTTTTTTTTTCTTGGAAATCATATACACCTTTTAGAAAATAAGGTTATATTAGGAATAACAATATTAATTAGTTTAGAAATAGTTAACTTTTTCTTATAATAATGACCAAAATTTAAAGTGTTGTTTTGCTTATAAATGTGAACGGAGGGGGTATTAGAAACGGATTCATTGTGTATTTGTTTGTTTGAACTTGAACTTTGACGAACTCAGTTTTCTTGTTGAATTCTTTGTTTGACCACCGTCAATTCTTTAAGATTTGTTATTGTTACGTTTTAGTTTGCTTTTATTTTTTGAATTTGAATTGAATGGTTATGGGTCCTGTGGAAAATTTGATACCAATGTTCATGATTTCTCGTTTATATGATTTTTTATTTTTTTTCAATATTACAATTTTTTTTGGTCATGTAGGATAATGACTAGACTCACATATTTAAATGTGGAGAAAATGTGAAATTTGGGGTTCAAACCGCGGCCATTCTAATAATGTCTGTGGTAGCTACCATTTTAGAGAGTGGATACGTGGTTTTTGAGAAGAAAAAAAGTTAGAGGTTATGTGTGATAAAAAATAGCAGATAGCTAATCTGTCAGTTTATAGCGAATGAAGTTATAGTGAATAATTTATAAGATAACTTTTAGTATATAGCGAATAAGCTAACTATTTGAATTTGTAGTAAAAGAAAAAAAGTTGACTTGTGACAACGGTTTTCACACATGCATGTAAAATTTTAGGTGGACTTATGAGCAATCGTTTATTCTGAATAGTAAGGGGAGTGGAGAGATAGAAATCACATTCTATCCGGAGAGACAAATTTCAGCCTTCTTCCGCAACAAACAATCGAGCAGAAGGTCTGGCTGTGCGCGAAGAAGGACTTCAACCATTATAGACAGTTGAGTTCCTTCGGGTGAGAAATAATAGGAATTGATCTAGCTATAGATATAGATAGAGTGTGAAAGGAAATGTTTCGCCCCTGACTCCTTTACTTAGAGCTTGAACTAGGGGCAAAACCATTTCAACTGGATACCATAAAGAGGGCAAGAGAAGAGGAGCCGATGAAATTATTTCGGAGTTCTTCCCCTTCCCCGCCGACGTCTAAGCTCTCAAGGATTCGGATTAGTCAACATGAATAATATATAAGAAACCTAGCGGGAAGTACTTGGAGGATGAAATCCTTTGTAACAACAGTACTTCAACCTTAAAAGTTATAACCATTGAGATCCAACACCACATAACAAACAACATATAACACCCCATAATACATTGTCTAGAATATATTACAGTGCCCATAATTAGATACCGTGTACAACAAGTTTACAAATACATAGAGTAGAAATTTGAGCACACGCAGGTGCCAAAGTCTAAAATAGTACAACACAGCGGATAGAAATAGACTAAAACTAGTAAACTAAACATCCTAGACGCGACAACACGACCACAATCATGCTATCTACTCCGCAACCTGCTTGCCACGATCACCCTGAGTACCTGAAACATGAACGGGGGGGTAAGACTACTAAGTCTTGTGGATTCTACTACCCACCTAATGGTGACTACACCGGGGTAACCTGCACGCCAGTCCTCACGCAATATCAAGCGCATCACAAATAAGTGTATATCACAAGTAATATGGTGTAACACAAACAATTATCTGAGTTCAATTTAGCTACGCAAGGACACTCTGAGGTAAGCCGGTCTCAGAGAGCCTCACACTCCTCCGTACCAATCTTCGTGATCATAACGCACTATGGTACGGAGCCTCTGGCATCACAATTGTTATTAAAACATTTTGCTACGGATTCCTCGAATCCCTACAGTGGTGTACATAAGACAATCCACTTGCTCTCTCGACTGACATGTAACATCTAGAGTTTCAACAACTACCAATATATCCCTCCCGAGAATTAACCTAATATACATAACCTACGTTCAGTTCGTAATGTTCCTACGTGCAATTAACATATTATTATTATTACCACATATTATCTATGGATTATAGACTAGGAAGGATAAGAGATTAAAACCATATTGAGTTTTTGAAAAACAGAACAAAAGCCAAAATCCTGTCATGGTCGCTTAGCGAGGGCTGTCGACCGCTAGCGAACCAAGTCAGAAGGTTCTGGCCAGCTAGCGAGCGCCAGCGACCAAAACCTGCAAACTTAGTTGCACGTTCGCCAGTTGCTCGCTTAGCGAGCAACACGGGATTGCTGCTCTGTTCTGCAGAATCAATGTAAACCAGAAAATTTTCCAATTCCAAATCCACAACCAGTCCAGCCATTAATAATACAATTGTAACAACAATTAATATGGAGAGGGTTTTGGGAGTTAAACTCCTCTCATACACAATTTAATTCCCTAAATCCTATGTTCTCATGCATTGTTGAGTTTGGGGAATTCTAACTAATTTAACCTAAGAACCCACCTCAATGAGCTTGAATCCTTGGCTAACACTGGATTACAGGTTTGAAGGGCAATCTTTAATTCCTCTTTGAGCTAAAGTCTTGAATTCCAATTCCTATAACACCACAAATTCACAAATTAGCATGTTCCCAACACATGCATGTGAGGAGCAACATTTGAGTTTCAAAGAGGATGCTTTTGGGACACGAATTTGAAGAGATTGAGAAGAGTTTTGAGGAGTTGAACTTACCACTAGTGTTGATTAGAACCTAAGGAATCAAACTCTTCAATTGCATGCTTGGTATGATTGGTTTTTGAGAGAATTTGAGAGATGGAATTTGGGTGAGGTTTGGTGTGGTTGGCGTGGGAGAGCAAGGAAGAAGAAGAAGAGAGTGTTTTCTCATTTTGGTTTACTCAGCAAATGAAACATGTGGGTGTAGTGTGTAGTGAGTCATGGTTTGGTTCCACTAGTAGACACATGTTCTCCCATGGCGCACACACACACACTAGTGATTATTACACATTGCATGTATCATGGCTCTAATGCTAGCTCTAGACATGTGATGATTTTTAGATAATACTCCTAATGGTATGTAATGCTGGTAAATGAAATTGGGAATGTTACACAACAACTATCCATTTTATGAAGGGTTAATTTTAATACTTCCTCCGATCCTTTTTATAAGGAATAATTTGAAGAAAAAAAAACAAACAGACCAAAGAACCATATCTTTCTTATTAAAAATTTTAAAATTTTACAATCTATTCCAAAACTAACCTTGGTGTATTAATTTATCCTTATTTATTGTAAATTTGTAATATAGGGAATATGTCACTCCAATTAATTGATAACTTTAGAATGAATTAATTTGATACAATTTAATAAGGGTAAGATGGAATTGTAAGAATAAGTTAATGATTGTTTCTTATAAAAAAAACTAATTTTTTTTCCAAATTATTTCTTATAAAAAGTACTGGAGAGAGTAGTTTGGATGTTGAGGCTCACCAGAGTTAGAGCAGACTTCAAAGATTAATGAGCATTTAAAGCAATATTAACAGACAATCTACCAAAGATGTCATCACACTGAATATGGACCCAACTCTTACCAATTGTACCAACATTCATTTGTGAAACCCTAATTAATTATGGGTGCTGTTAACATGTGCATATATGGCACATGTTAAGGTATCTATAATTAGAAATTTGCATTTAATATTACAAACGAATTTAATGCTTAAAAGATATAATACACAAGTTTCGAGAGAATATTTCTATATTTGTATTCTTAACATGTGTCTTAGGTGCACATGTTAACATTTGCCATTAATTATTGGCTTTAATGCAGTTTTGATCCCCCTATTTTGAAAAACCTGAACTTTTGATCCCCCTATTTTAAAAGCCAATTTTTTGATCCCCTATTTTGAAAAACTTGAACTTTTGATCCCAATTCAATTTGCTCAAATTTTTGCTGATGTGTCAACTCCATTGTTGACATGGCAATGTCTATGTGTCAACCTCGTATTCTATGTCATTAATTTTTTACTTTAAATAAAATATTATGTTTTAAAAGTATTAAAAAATTAAAAAATTAAAAAAATAATTAATAATAATTAAAAAGTAAAATTAACCTCTATATATATGATTAAAAATTAATAAATTACTCAAATATATAATTTAAAATCAATAAATTATTCAAATATATAATTAAAAATTAATAAATTATACAAATATACAATTAAAAATCACTAAATTTCCATGAAACCATGAGCCACCAATAGAGGAGACAAAAAATAGTGGATCACTGCCAAAAGACCAGATATCAGTACCATTTTAGTTCAAGATACACTTTAGTTGCCAACATCTTAACAAATCATAGTAACTGAGGAATCAGAAATTACCATATAGCAAAACAAACATTGGGAAGAAATAGTTGCAGTGCACATCAAATGCGTACGCATCCTTCCATGGAAAACCAAAAATATAATCAGTTTGGAAATTAATCATTAAAATTTTAAGAAAAGGGTTCCATTGATTTGGGATATGATATGTTCTGCAATTTTTTTCTATAGGTTCTGCGTTTGTTTTTATAAGAATAAGAATAGGTTCGAACCTCGGTGATCCCAATTATCCACCTTAAGGGTGGAATTTCTAGCTGTTAGGCTACTTGACAAAAAAAAAGAATAAGAATAGGTTGATTTCATGTTTTGTTTTATTTTTATTATTAATTATTATTTAATTATTTTAATAAAACATAATATTATTTGATTTAAAGAAAAAATTAATGAGATGGAATATGAATATATGATATGTCCACATGGACCACGCCACGTCATCATTGAGCTTGCCATGTATGCAAAAATTTGACCAAATTAAGTTGGAGATCAAAAGTTTAAGTTTTTCAAAATAGAGGGATCAAAAAATTGGCTTTTATAATAGGGAGATCAAAAGTTCAAATTTTTCAAAATAGGAGAATCAAAACTGTATTAAAGCCTTAATTATTAAATCAAATTGGCAAAATAAATTTTATATAGTTACCAAAATAATTTTGACACATGACGAGTTATAAAGAAAGAAAACAAGCTAATGACCATGATAAGAATATAAGTTTGTAGTTAGTAGTTCTGTCAACAAGTTTTAATTTTGTAAAAGTCATATAATATCCACATGAAAAACGAAAACAAAATCATGAAGAATGAAACCGAAAAAATTTCACACTCTAATGTGTAGTACTCACCGATTAGAGTAAATTCTACCATCTCGTCCTCCTTAGCGCGCCACTCGAAAATTAATTAATTAATTATTTAAAAAAACACACACACGAATAGTTGCATATGAGTGATTCATACCAGAACACTTTCAAACCACTGTTTCGGTATGAATATTCATACCGGAACACTTACAACTGTTCTGGTAACAAATTTCAAACCGGAACACTCGTTTTTCATGTTTCCACACTTGCTCTCTCTTTTCCTTTCCCTCATATCGGAACTATTGTTTTGTGAAGTGGGTAATTAAAAATGTTTTTATTTTTAGTGTTTTAGTTTATAGTATATGAGGACATATTAGTCAATTCAAAATTAAATGTTGCGGTAAAGGGTTAAATGTAAGGGTAGAAGAAATTTTTTTTCTTCACCTGTATACAGAAAAATGGGTTGCAACAACCCATGGTTTGACCCGTTTCTATCTCCTATCTCACTCTGTAGGTGACAAAAAAATATGATTCTCAGAATACAAAATCAAAATCCATGACATTGATTTGGAGATCCTTTGAAAATTTCAGATTTCATTTAAAGAGTATAAAGAAAAGGAAGATAAAAAATAGCCATACAAGTATCTATCAAGCTCTGATACCAACATTTCACTCTTCCAATTTTATTTTTTTTTAAAAATAAAAATATTTTTGATATTATATTCTACAAGAGAAAGAGAATTAGTAACAAAAAAAAATATAGATCGTGTTGCATTTTAATATATATTTTTCTCTCTCTTATTTTCATAAATTATGATCTTATTTTCATAGATTGTGGACATTACATTATACATACAGAGGGCGGAGTTCGAACCCTGATCATCTCATTAATCCACTTTAAGGGTGAAATTTCAAGGCATTAAACTAGTTGACAAAAAGAATAAAAAAATATCCTCTCTCTCTCTCTCTCTCTCTCTCTCTCTCTCTCTCTCTCTCTCTCTCTCTCTCTCTCTCTCTCTCTCTCTCTCTCTCTCTCTCTCTCTCTCTCTCTCTCTCTCTCTCTCTCTCTCTCTCTCTCTCTCTCTCTCTCTCTCTCTCTCTCTCTCTCTCTCTCTCTCTCTCTCTCTCTCTCTCTCTCTCTCTCTCTCTCTCTCTCTCTCTCTCTCTCTCTCTCTCTCTCTCTCTCTCTCTCTCTCTCTCTCTCTCTCTCTCTCTCTCTCTCTCTCTCTCTCTCTATATATATATATATATATATATATATATATATATATATCTCACACACACACACACACACGCACACGCACACGCACACGCGCGATTGATCCGGGGTTGATTGTATTTTGAATTCAATATTTTTTTTTTATATTCAAGAGGTCCTAAGCTCGAAAAGCGACGATTACACAGGGACTAATCTTGGAGTAGAGATTTCCAGACTATTTGCATCAAAGGTTTCTCTAATGGAAACTGGGCAGGAAACAAAGAATCGAGTTTCAAAATTCAGGTTGCAACCAAAGTTAGCAAGAGTATCCACACATTTGTTTGCTTCTCTATAAGTATGATGCACTTCCACCTCCTAATCCAAAGCCAACATCTTTGATATTTTCTCTTCTAACGAACTACCAGCCAACATCTTTGATCTTTGATATTTTCAGAATCTATGTTGAGTTTGATCTTGTACCCAAGCTCCTTACATAGTGCAACCCTACCAAGACACCCCACAATTCGGCTATAAACGAACTACATCTGCTAGCACACTTTGCAAAACCACTAATCCATTCTCCTTGATTTCCTCTGACAACCCCACCACATCCTGATACGCGTTGTTCCTTGGATGCACCATATGTGATAAGGCTAACGAAGGAGGGTTTTGGTGGCTTCCACCCAATCATGTGAGTCACTCCTTGGATGCACCATATGTGATAAGGCTAACGAAGGAGGGTTTTGGTGGCTTCCACCCAATCATGCGAGTCACTCGATCTTGAGATATAATCTCTACATTGTTGCAAAGTGTTGTGTTGTATTCCTCTACCATTTTCCAAACGTGCTGCACTGCCATTGTTGGTTGAAGGAAGTGTTCATCATGAAGCTCCTTGTTCCTCCATGTTCAAAGTGCGTGACATGCCATAGCCTAGAAATTACACCATGACGTGTTGGTGTTGTTTGCGACAGAGTTAAACAAGTTGCTTGCTATCCACTGTGACACCTCCCCCATATAAAACATCCCTCTGATTGTTAGTAACAAAGCATTGTTCCAAAACTCCATTGCAACTGAGCAATCTCCTAGCATGTGAATCACTGTTTCCTCAATATTGCCATAGTGGGAACACATAGCATGCCCGAGTCCCATTCTCGAGTTACGCTCATTAGTAAGGATTATGTTATGTACCACAAGCCATATAAAAGTTTTACACACTCAGGTATTGATAGTTTCCAAACCTTACTCCATTTTGAGTCAGCATATTCTTTGTTAAAACCACACAAATTTTTTGGTACATGATGTTGATGGAAAAACCATTTTTGTTGCCTCCTACACTGCGAATTCTTCACGCCTTGTAAATAGGGTGGAATATCAACTACTTGATCAATGTGAAGCCCATCTTCTGTCCAAACATTGCTCCAAGCATCAACCACATTCAGGCCCGGCCTCCACACATGTGCAACTACAAAGGGTGCGATGGCATTGGGCCTAAAAAATTTGCACTCCGAACACTCCAAACGGTGTACTCCAATATTTGAAACATTATATTTTCAAATTGTTTATGTAGGAATTGAATTTGATATCAATTACTTTAGAAAGTTCACACAAATTGTGCATCAACCATTTAAACTAGACTTCAGTGGTGCTTTATCATAGTATTAAAGATAAATGGAAAGTATTTCAACGGCTAATTTCCTTTTTTTACAGAGTACTAAACTCCTATCATTTAATGTGCGTAAGAAATGATGACAATATTTTATATACAAATTGGCATAACTTAAGCTACTAGATTTGATGTAGTGGTAAAGAGTTTGTGTAGTATGTATGAGGTTCTGGATTCGATCCTCTGCTCCTTTGTAAACAAAAACAAAAATTGGCCTAATTTTAATTTATAAAAAGTATATACTTTTTTTATTGCAGAATTAATAATTACTTTCTAAATTTATTACCTTAGTTTTATGCAAGGTAGGAGAGAATTAAAATGAAACCAAACGAGGTATAACAACACTTCTAATGTCTTCAAAGCATCTGAACTACTTAACAAGAACATCAACACATTTATTTACTTTGCGGCAGAGCTGCTTGCACATGTGCAAGGTGCCCTATCATATCGGCCTTACACAAGAAGATTATCATTCCTTATATATTGAGTACTATTTGATTAAAAAAATGGGGTCAAAAGAAACATTCTTGTTTTAAATTTAATGCATTATAAATTTATTAAACATATGTTTTTAAGCAAAAGTTATAGTGCTGAGACATTGCAAGACAACATGATCTAAATTATATTGGCTCCCGAAATTTGCCTACTATCATTTGATGCACTCTAATAAATTTATTTATAAGTAAAATAAAGAAATACAAAAGATATCTTAGTGGGATAGGCCAAAACCCAAGAAGAAATGAAAAGTTTGGACACATTTCTTTTTATAAACAAAAAATACAATGGGATAAAATTTCATGTTGACCGTTGGTTCATCCGCGTCCAATTTTTTTGACTTCTATTTTGTCTTTTAGAACTATAAGTTGGTATATCTTTTTGTCGTACGCATGTTTGCATGGACTCTTTGGGTTAAGTTTATGTCCCCCTATTTATGTATATATATTTTTTTCTTTCTTAATAATTATATGAGCTATAGGTAAAAGACGGGGAAGGATGACATGTCTATGTCTATCCCTACTAGAGCTGTCAAATGGGCCGGTGCAGTCCGGTCCGGTCCGCTGAGTCAGACAAAATAAATGGGTCAGCCCGGCCCATACCGATTATTATTGGGCTACCATTTATCAAGCTTTGGCCCGACCCTCGTGGGCCTTGTGGGCTAATGGGCCAGCCCGACCCATTTTATTTTATTTTTTCCTTTTTTTTAATTTTTTTATATCATTTTGATGTATTAGTTCTTTATAATTATCAATTTTACAGAGATATTATTTGATGCAAGTGTAAATAATTTTTATATCAACACTAAATATCAATTAAACTCTAGTTTTAGGTAAATATACCGTTTTTATTAAGCTTACACATTTAAATATATTTTTTATAATAATTTATCAATTAAATGATAATTTTTCATTTATAATATTTTTACAAAAATGACATAAATGTGTTTATCAATTAAATGATGGGCTAATGGGCCAGCCCAAAGCCCGATTACCTAGCCCAGCCCAACACGATTTCTATATGGGTTAAATGGGCTTGGCCCGGAAAAGCCATATAGCATTTTGGGCTACGTTTTTTAAGGTCCGGCCTATTCAAGACCGTGAGCTTATGGCCCAACCCATTAGCCCGACTCATTTTGACAGCTCTAATCCCTACCTTGATATCTAAAATAATTAATGTCCTAATTTATAAAAAACAAAAATATGCTCCTAATTTATAAAAAAACAAAAAGCTTGGTGAAGAAAAAAAGACTTTTAGTTTTATAACATACCACACAAAATCAAATCAAGAAATCATCATCTAAATCTATAATTTTAGGAATACCTAGTGTATTTCTAGAGAAGTCTTATTTGATCGACCATGAAATTTCAACCAAATGATGTCAAGAATTTGGAAACCATAATTACTTATTTTTTACATTAAAGATCTAAATAACATACATCATACGTACGTGTAGTGTAGTGTTACGTTCTTGGTCGATAGAGTCTACAAATATAAAACCTGCATTTAAAATACAAAGGTGGCTTCGCCTCTGGACAATCATAATCTGTATAGCAAGGAAATTCTGCATTGTCAAATAAGAAAAAAAGAATGTTATTAAAAAGTGACATAATATTGTTTAGATGATAAATTTAAAATTTTGAAAATGGTCTAGAAAATTGACATACCACCACCGTCATCGATGGTTCCAATAAAAAGTAAAGAAAGAAAGATGATGAAAGCATAAGCAAACATGGGAATTTGAGTCATATTTTTTCTCATTTGAATGTAAAATTAATTTTTTTTTATCACTTTATAAAGTAAAAGTTTCATGCTTAGCTTTGTGAACTTCAATTAAATAGTTTGTAGCACTTAAAAGTACAAGAAGCCATTTATAAAATTGAAATTAATGTTAAATATCTCTAATCAAATATGTTGTGTTTACCCTTTTATATTTTTTGGTTGATTTTGTGTTTACCCTTTTAACTCCCTCAATGTTTTTAAAATATATTAAATTGCCGCATCCTAATAAATAAATAACGATTGCTCTTGCCCACCCCCCACCCCAACAATTTCTAAAGAGTTGGCACTAATTTTTTGATAGAGCTCTTTCTTCTCTCTAAGTTTTTTTTATCTTCTTTTGACTTGAAATCACTCATGTGCATCTTTCTTTTTTTATTTGTTTTAATCTAAATAAGTGATTTTCATATTTTGTCAAAAAAAAAATGATTTTCACATATAGATTAAGATTTCCTTGTTTGTTTGTTTTTTTTGTCGTCTCAGTGCGACATTGATTTTCCGTCTTTGTGCGGTGTTCGTTTGATTTCCCCTCTTGGTTCTTGCTTTTCGTCTTGTTGTGGTGTTCGTTTGATTGAATTGACATATCAACTTCAGTCAACACAGTGACTAAGGTTGTCAACGATGCAGATTCGGAGGCATAAGTATTTTGACTATTTTTGATTTTATCACATTATTTGTCATAAGTATGTCATTTTATGTTATTAACTTGGATGTAGTGAGTTTGTTCGCAGATTCATCTTTTTCATTTTGAGTGGTATTGAATTTGTACCTGAATCTAATGTACTCTACCAATTTAAATGAATGCATATCTTTTATTTTAGTCCAAAAAAATGGTGTTTTTACCCCTTTAATTCCCTCAATGGTTTTAAAATATATTAAATTGCAAAAGGATGAGATGGTGATTTTTACATCCCAACTACTGATACCTCAAAGACACGACCTATATCAGGAAGATAAAACCTAGTGACAACTTAACGAGAGATCGAATTTGGTTGGCTAAAATACCAAATTCCTTGTCATCTCAACAACAAATTTCTTCTCATCCTCATTTAAACGAATCCTAAATGGATACAATAACATTTATGTGATTATATGTCTTCTCATTTTAACTTCTGTTGAGTTCCTCTGTAGACACTATAATGCCCCAAAATATAAATAAAAAATAATATTTGAAGTGTTACAAATAGTACATGGATACATTAAAACTAGATTTGACTGGGTAGGTGGGAAGCATGCTTGTGTAGATTTGACTGGAGTTTCCCCACTTGTGGGACTAGGGGTTGGTGATTTTACCGTGGGACGGGCAGCCCTCAAAGCTGCTTCAAGCAAAATGGCAAAACATGAGAAAGCATGTTCTGACAATCAACACGTTTTTATACCTTTTGCTTTCGACACCTTTGGATTTCTAGCACCAGAGGCTGTAAACCTTTTGAAAAGAGTTCAAAAGGTTATGCATTGTAATGTCGTGACGCCTAGGTCTAGGGATGTAGTTTTTCAAAGATTAAGTTTTGCTATTCAAAAAGGATTAGCGGCGCAACTTGTTGCCCGACTACCTTTTGTTAATGTGTAATTATTTTTTTTATATATATATAAAAGAGAGAGTTTGTGTCTAGAAAAAAAAAAAAAAAAAAAAAAAAAAAAAAAAAAAAAAAACTAGATGAATTTTTTTCAATTACAATGACAAATGGAAGCATTTTATCTTAACATGTTTAACGGACATAGCAGAGTAGTATCTAAACTAAATTTGGTTTCTGACGAAATTTCGGCAGAGAGGTATTTTAAAATACCTCATTTATTTGGTTTTTTTTTTTTTCTTTTATATTTTATTTTCTTCTTTTATTATTATTATTATTATTTCATTATTTAATTTGGTTTTTCATTTCATTTCATTTTTTAATTCATTTTCTTTTTTATTATTATTATTTTCATTTTTTAATTCATTTTCATTTTTATTATTATTATTTTCGTTTTTTATTTGTGGTGTCTTTTTTCAGTTTTTTATTTTTGGGTCCAGATCAGGTGTATTTGTCCAATCCAAGCCCAAAGGGGCAATTTTGTCCAAATGGGGAAATTTTATCTGCCAAACCCTAGGTCTGACACAGTACAAATAGTGCATTAATTGCACAGTTTCCCAGGAGGAATTCATCAGCCGCATCATCAAGTCCAAAAAAATCAAAAACAGAACAAAATCAAAATAAAAAAATAAATAAATCAAAGTTCATCAGTGTTCATCATCCCTTTCAAAACCACAAACCTAGAAACCTTTCTTCATCATCAAAAGCAAAAACTCAGAATCAGAAATCCAAACACAGAGATCCAGAAATTAAAACGAAAAGATACTTCCCTCTGTTTTTTCCAGATCAAAACCTTCAAACACCACAAATCCAGATCAAAAACCCAAGCAAAAGCTTCATCACTTTCGTTCTTCAAATTCAAAAAAACATAAACACAAACCGAAAATCCAGAATCAAAAATCAAACCCATCGAAACCCAAAACAATCTGAACCGATCGAAACAAATCAAAACGAAATCGAAGAACAGAAACAAAACGAGAAGAAAGAAGAAGAACGAGAAGAGAGTAGATCCGAGAGAGGACAGAGAGATCGAGAGAGGATGTTGTTTGATTTTTGAAAGAACCAAAAACGACCGGTGAGGCAGCCGCGGCGAGAGAAGAGAGAAGAAAGGGTTTGATTCTCTGATCATTTGTTTTTTAGGGTTTGTTTTTGTTATATACTCTTAATTTAATCCTGTGCGCGCAGGTGCACAGTCTTATGGTGCACCTGCGCGCCTTAGCCATCTAATCCTGATCGTGTGTACCAGATTTCATCTAACTGTGATCAAATCAGAGCTGTCTGATCAATCAGACGGCTCTGATATGATTTTTACATTTTTCTACACACACCCCCCTCTGGGCCACGCCCCCCAGCTGGGCTTGGGCCCAGAGTTGCCGTTTGCCCCCCCCGCCCCCCCTTTCTGTTTTTATTGTTATTTGCACCCCGTTCTGTTTTTATTTTTCACATTAGATTGTATTTTTATGATTTGATGTAAATTTAAATAAATTGCATAGCATCCTCTTGCATTCATTTCATATTTATTTTTCTTGCAAATACCTTAGAATGTAATTAGGAATAAATGTACACTATAAATGAAAAATTGCATCTCATGCATATTTATTTATCGCTTTCCGCAAAAACGTTAGCATATTAATTCCGAGGGAAAAGACACCGTTTTGATCAAAATATCATTACGGATTGTCTTCGCGCTTAATTTGCCTATTGCGACGTTATTATTCTTTTAGCGCTACTTTTTTTATTTGGAACCCAACATTCCATTTGAAATAATTAGCCATTTTATTCTCAAAAATGAGGTCAACACCTCTTCAAAAAAAATAGTTAGTCACTTTATTCTAAAAATGAGGTCAACATCTCTTCAAAAAAAGTCAAAACAATTCATTCATCAAAAAGCATCAAAAACATTTCATCATCAAACATTTTCAAACTTTGGACTTTAAACCAAACGTTTCTTTTATCGCGAAAACCTTGGATTTTAACCCAAGAGTCTTTTTATCGCGAAACTTGGATTTTAAACCAAGTGCCTTGGAATTTAAACCAACGGCGTCTTTTATCGTGAAAACCTTGGAGTTTAACCCAAGAGTCTTTTTTATCGCAAACTTGGATTTTAAACCAAGTGTCTTGGACTTTAAACCAATGGCTTCTTTTATCGTTAAAACCTTGGATTTTAACCCAAGTGTTCCTTTTACTCGCCAAAAACCTTGGATTTTAAATCAAGTGCATTCTCTTCATTCATACATCTTTAATCATGTAAAAAACTTGGATTTTAAACCAAGTGTCTTTTTATCACTCAAACCTTTTCTCAATAAACCTTGGATTTTAAACCAAGTGTCTGCGTCTTATTCCATAATCAAACTTTAATCAATTTAATCATATAGACTTTCTTCACAAACTAACATCAATCAAACTCACATTTTGCCACTTTTGGCTTTTTGGTCTTTAAAACCATTTTCAAAACTTTAAAATCAAACAAACAAATTTACTTGTAACTTTTACCCCGAACTACGGTGGTTTGATCCCTCGGGTACGTAGGCATGAGACTTGTCTCTCCAATCAATAAAATCAACAAAAACATATTTTTCTTTTTCATCATTTTAAGCACTTTTTTTTATCATCACTTTAATTTTCCACTTACACATTTTTTACAAGCAATTAAATAAAGCGCAAAGTTAGAATAAAAACAAGAGGTTCATATAGAGTACTATAGATACTTAGGGTGCTAATACCTTCCCTTCGTATAACCAATCCCCGAACCTTGTTCTCTAAAAAATAGAGTTTTTTTTCGAACTTTTTCCCTTTCCCTCGGATAAATTAAAGATCGGTGGTGGAACATTAAATTGCGATTCGAAGTTAATTAATAACTCGACATCCAAAAATCACCGCGACACAAGGAAAGGAACATCAACAAGTAAAGATCGGACAATAATTTTTATACTGATTCACCATTAATAAGCCTACTCCAGTCCACTCTACCCAAGTGAGTTTGCCTTGACCTCAATGACTTAATTCACAAATCAAACTGATTACAACCTCAATGACAACCTATCACTGACTTCTCGAGGCAGCTCACTAATCATCGTCCCTCAAGGATTCAAACAACCGCTTGAATAAACCAAGCTTTTGTGTAAAAGAGAGCTTCTATGATAAGATGATTACACAAGTTAAGATCAGTACCTATACAGACTTCTTCTAAGTGTATAGAGTTAGGATTCAAGAACTGTTACAAATTGCCTCAAGTATATGTATATGTAATATGTTCGGTATGCACTTGACTCTTTTGTGTTTGTAGATTTTCTATACTTCTGATGATCAATTTTAGTGCTTGATTAAAGGAGTTCTGTTGCAATCATTTCCATTTTTGTTTGAGTAGAACTTTCCTTTTGATGATTTGTTTGACTTGGACAGTTTTACTGCTCATAATTGCAGAATATCTCCTTGATTTTGTTGATCATTGGCTTCGTATTTATTGTTAGTTGAAGCATGATTCAAAATCTTCTATTTGAGTCCTTACCTCATCATATGTCTTAGAGCATCTCCAATAGTGATACTGTCTTGGGTATCATACATTAATAACAAATGGTTCCTACAATGCCACGTAATATTTATGCAACTCATACATATTTTGTTCCAATGGTGATACCACTTTGAGTATCATACATTAATAACAAGTGGTTCCTCTATTTTTTTTATTTTTTTTAACTTTGTAAGTTAATAAATACATAGATAAATAAATTAATAATTACATATAATGAAAAATACACGATAACAAATAAAAAATGGTCAAAATTACATAAATATGATGGAAAACATATAATAAAAAATATAATAATTAAGTAGAAATTCATGTAAGCTTGAAGATTTTTATTATAGATATCCATCTGATAGAGAAGACTTGAGAAAATAAGTAGAAATTGAGCGATATATATATATATATATATATATATATATATATGAAATACTATGATGGTAAAAAAAAAAGATCAAGAGGTATTAATTCAAACGGTCATCTCTTTAATATATATGTAGAAGTTAATAATGTTCATTTATATACCAAAATAATAAAATTAAGTAACATTAAATTGATGATACGGTACCTTATTTAAGGTATCGTATCATCAATCTTGATAACCTCCATGTCACGTCATGGAACTCCAATGATAAAAAAAATTAAGGTACGTATCATTAACCTATGAAACTCTCTTAAATACCCTTATTGGAGATGGTCTTACCTGGATTTATTTTTTAATATTTAGTTAATTTCAAATTTAAATACTAGTAAATAATACTCCATTTGGTCCTTTTTATAAGGAACACTTTGGTAAAAAAAATTGGTTCTTTTTTTAAGAAATTTTGACTAATTCTCAAATGTTTTAAATGTTTAATTCACTTATATTTGCTCTTATTTATTATGAGAGATAATATTAAATTTATAAGAGTATTAAATGAAAATCACGATTTACAATGTGCTTCCTTAATCTGTGTAATTTTTTTAAAGTGTTCCTTATAAAAATTCGGGTTGTTACACTATTGAAATAATACTTTTTAAATTTTGTATATAAATTACTTGATACTCCAAAACAGATGGCCCAAAATTATGATCACACAAATAATCCACTCTTATTTAACACTAAGGCTTAGATTTGATTAAGACATGACCTACTACTGCTTAGTTCATTATCAGGTGGCTAATGCTACGGTGGAACACCTTCACAAGTGGTCCACCGTGGACAAGTGATATACCGGACATGAATTTTACAAAATTCACTGTTGGATTGAAAGTTTATATTGTATAGATCATCCATAATTTTTTTAAATTTTTTTTGAAAATCATTTGATATGTTATTGAGACCCATTAAGATTTATGTTATTTAACAACCGTTAATCTTGATTTGTCTCAATAACATATCAAATGATTTTCAATTTTTCTGAATTTTTTTACGGATGATCTATATGATATAAACTTTCAATCCAAAAGGTGGATTTTGTAAAATTCGTATTCGTTATAGTGTTATTCGCGACTGGTCCACCATGGACCACTTGATAAAGTGGTCCATATTAGAATTTACCTCATTATCAATGTAGAACCCACAATTAACCATATATTTATCTTGTAGAAAATTATAGTTACTATATCATAGATTACTAGCACTTTACTTTATATATATATATACATATGGAAGAATCCAGAAATTTTACTAACTGGGGCAAGTTCGTATCATAAATAAGATATAAGTAGTATATTTATCGATGTTATAATTATACAACACTTTATTTTATACAAAGTTAGTTCTTTTGGTTGCTTAATTAATGCTCTTAAGACACTCATCAATATTCTTATTAATTTTATAATTTATTGTAGTGTAATGAATTGACTTTGTTTGATCCTCATTGACTCTATTATAAACAAAAAAAATAACATCATAAAAGTGGAGTCACATTGCATAAATACATAAGTATTATCTAAAAATAAAATAGGCAAGTGGGGTCAGTTGACCCCACTGCCCCCACGGTGGATCTGTGCCTACATATATATATATATATATATATATATATATATATATATATATATATATATATATATATGGGGTTTGTTAATTTAAACCCACATAAAAACATGAAGGTTTAAGTTAGTAAGGTGCACCTTTTCACTTTAGACAAAAAAACCAATTACCACTACTCAAACATGTTATAAATAGAAGGGTAGTTATGTGAATGTCATTTAATTAATTAAAGAGAATAATTAATTGAAGTAGGAAAATCATGTTTCTTTCAAGCAACTTCCTCTGTCCGATAAATCAAGTGTTCCATGTTAAGCCATGTGTCCCTTTTTAAATAAAGTGGGTGTAAGTTAGCAAAGTGGGTGCAAATTAAGGAACATTTTAAATGACAGTTACAAAACTATCCCTCAAATTACTAGTTTTAAATAATAAATATGAATGATTTTTTTGTCCAACTTAAAAAGGTGCACTTTGCTAACTTAGACCTTCATGTTTTTAGTGGGTATAAGTTAGCAAACCCATATATATATATAGGGTCATGCTAACATAAAATTAATATTTAAAAGTCAACTTTTTATACTTTTAAGATTTTTTTTTTCCGACTAATTTATACTTTTGAGATATTGAATGCACACAGTCCGAGACAAACTTTCTATTTTAACATGTTTAACCATTGCCCCAGGAACACTATTTAGCATTTTCCACATATATAGGAAAGGGAAAACAGGTTAAATAATCTTCACTATCTCTCATGCTTAACACTCTTATGAACAATCTCACCCCTTACCTCGAATTTGCACAAAAGCTTTTTGAAAATTGAACCTTCTCGTTGTTCTCCTAGTTTTCCCCCCTTTAAACCTTTGTTTTCTCCTTTTTGAAAGTTTCTACGTAATACCTCTTTTCCCTAATTCCCTTCCTATTTATATAGACTTAACTACGTTTATTCTAAGAAAATTGCTATTTAGGCCCCCCGTGTTACTCCCAAGCCCCCCAAAAATCCAAAAATACCCCTTAATTTGATCCATGTATAATTTGTATCGTGGAATCTGATATGGAGTTAGTCTCGGAACCTATTTTCCGAAATCTCTTAAATTCGGAATCTAAATTCCGAAAGGATGCAATATGTCACAGTAGGCAAGTGTTGCTCCAAAGTTTATTGTTTTGGAAGTTGCGAATTCAAACTCCATTGGGTACTTTTTCCTGTTTTTGACTGCTGAAAAATTTGAGATGGGTTAAATAAGGTTGTTCTTTTCACTTGAGTGGTAACCAAATGAAACACAGAAAACAGTAGAATCATGTTATGTTTGTATAAAATCATGTTATGTTTGATAATTATGTTGTGTTAAATCCACTTATTATGCAATTTTGGATTGTATCTTCCGAATCAATCTGGTTCAATTTTGTGTTCCATTAATGGTGTATTCTTGAAATTTCTGATTGTATCTCCATTAAATCCATTTGATTTTTACCAAAACCATTAACCATTTGACCAAAAAGAAGAAAAAACAGGCATAGAGTATGAAAAATTGATTCTGCAGTTTCATTGATTAGTTTCTTTCTTGCTCCTTCATTAGAAAATTGAGTACCAAAACCATTATAGTAGATGGAAAAAGGGTAAATTATTCCTTCTTCTCTGGTTTAGGCAATGAAGCTTTAACATCATAAACTTCAACCATTATAACAAATGAACTAACCCAACAATGAAAAACACATTCTTTTGATGAAATAGTAGAGTGTTTATTTGTTCTATGCAATGATTTTGCAGTCCTTTTTCTTATAGTAGATGAAAAATTAAATTTTTAGAGTGTATTTTTTCCTGACCATTTCGGAACTTAGGTTCCAAAACTATTTAATTTTGGATTTTAAATTCCAAATCCTTTCTTGAGGGTATTTTGGTCAGAACGGGGGGCTTGGAGAGGAACACAGGGGGCTTAAAGAGCATTTTTCTTATTCTAATAAATCCTTTCTATCTAAACATACTTAATTGGGCTCATTCAAGTGAGAATTCATAAACTAACCCCCACCACTTACACTACAGCCCCCTGACTTCCTTACTTTTACTAAATACTTTATTTTCCACCTAAAACTATTTTATCTTATTTTTATTTTTTAATTAAGTCACTAATATCAATTAAAACTCAATTTTAACTCTAATTATGCTTTTCTTACTAATTCACCGCTCTACCCCATTTACTATTTGAATAAAAATAATAATTTACAAAAACGTGGTGTTACAGATATTCTGAGGGGCTATCTGGCCAAAGGTGCTCTTCTTAACTTCCCCCAAGTCATGGCGTGATCAGTCGCACCTCTCTGGCTACCCGCCGGGGGGGGATCTATCACTTTAATGTGTTGATTTGCAATGTGATACTGTTTTGTTAAGGTTTAGCGTCTTATCGCATTACTTATATTGGAAGGATAACTTGTTTATGCATTTCTATTGTCCATGCAAGGTCTTACAACTTCTTTTGATACGCTACCGATATTGGACATAATTTTCCTCTTGTTACTTATGTCAGCAGCTATCGGTGTTTAATCATTTGTTTTGTCTTTGACATCTTCGTTTCCCTTTCGCTTAAACTTTTCCGTATTTGGGTCAGCGTTAGCTTGGGTTTTAGATTGTGGATATATCCTGCCTCACATTTCAAAGATAGAATCGCAATAACATCTCATATATTAGATGGTGAATTTCATTTGACATGATAAATAAAGTGTCTGTTAAAAATTTGTTTCATCAAGAAATCAAACTCGAATTCTAAATTTCTACTAATAATTTTTTTAATTAAAGAAAATGTTAAAAAAAAATAAAATCCCTTAAAATAACGTGTCATACAAAAAAAGGTAAATAAAAAGGACAATAATTTCATCAACATATGTGCAACACAAACACAATATTTTCTTTTTCATTAAAAATTAAGGTTGGTCACATAATAATATTCATGAACTACCTGATTACTACTACTAACTACTACCATTAAATTTTACAACCACCATACACCAAAACCTCATCATGCTTTCACATGTTCTTCTCAATTCAACTTGCTTCCACCTCAACAATCACTGCCGCAACATTTTCCGGCAACCCATCTCCGGCAGAACAAACAACATTGGATTCTCTCTCAACAAGAAGTGAATTTCTACAATTGGGACAAGAAGAATGAGACACCAACCACGTGTCAATACACATAACATGAAACACGTGATTACATTTTGGCAACATTCGAACTCTGTCTCCATTCTCAAACTCTCCTAAACAAATGGGACACTCTGTTACCGGAATATTCTCTCCGGTACGGTAAATTGTTACCGGAATTTGACTCAGTTCAGTCTTTTTCAGCCCTGTTTTGTTCAACCTTGTTGTCGCTTGTTCCGGTGTCTCATCGGAGAATCCTCTGTTACATCGCATCACGCAGCGTGCTATGGTGTTTAATCCTAGAGCACATATCAATGCACATAAGAGTGCTGCTAATATAATCACCATGTTTGTGTCGAAATTTTCGACGTTTATGAATGAATCGTTTGAGTTGTTGTTGTATGATGGTGGCATACTCACTTCTGTGTCAAGAAAACGGCGTTTCATGGTTCTGTTTGTGGAAATATCGGTGTTCTTTGTGTAAAGTTTGAAGCTTTATGCTAAAGAAATTGTTGGGTTTGTTTCCTTCTTTGTAAGGAATTTTTTTTGGGGTTGTGATTTTCAACTTTCTTGACTACTAGTAGTTTGTTATGGGGTTGTGTGAAGTTATAGAAGCTCACATTCAAGCAATCTCGACCCTTAGATTGAGATTGAACAATCAATTTTATAAAATATGTTTTATTATACTACAAAGTATTAGCCGTTGGATTAGATCATCTAATCAAGATTTAAAACGGCGTGAATGCCTATTAACTATTTCCTTAATTACGAGTCATGCGGGGTGAATTGGATTTCCTGCGATTACAGTAGGAGGTTTGATCTGAAATCAACGGTTGAGACTAATTAATTTAGGTTTAAAAATTGAACTATTTAATATTAAATCAACGGCTGAGATATGCTACAACGTGAAATTGCTACGGCATGAATTATGTTCTAGAGTCATGAGAGGGTTAAAGGAGTAACTAAAGAGAAGAGAAACATATCATTTTACTTTTTTTTCTAATTAATTTTGTTTTTCCATTTTGTGGTATGAAAATGAAAGTGTTAAATTTGGTTTTGGAGTGTAGGTCTGATCCAAATTGGGGTCCAATTCTGCTTCTGCTGCATGTTTGATTCCCACCTTAATTGATTCCCCTTCAGAAATGGTCCTTACTGCAATGGTTAATAATGAAACAAAAACAAAACTTTATCAATAACTCAAATTATGATGATTGGAGAGGAAGGAATTATGATTTATTTTACCTCAGCTTTATAAATGAAAATAAGTTAGTAATGTTATTCTACATATCGTTAGTTGGTTTAGTGGTGATTGACGCGGAATTTGGTAGAGAGAATCACGGTTCAATTCCACACAACTGTGATCAGGAGGGAGTGAAACCACTTGATTTCAGAACTGACCCCGAACCAGATTCAACTCCTGGTGAAAGCGGGAAAAAAAAAGAGAGGTTAATAATGATAATTTTTTTTTGTCATTTTATTATTCATGAGACAATGGTGGGTGAGTGAGATTTAGATCTGTGTTTTGAATGGCAATTTATAGCAATTCGGGTTGTTTAGTTGTTGGCCTTAAAGGGATAAATTTAAAGCTTAATTAATCAATATTAGATACTTATGTAAGGTATGTACCTAAAGACAAACAAAATGAAGATGCAAAGTGAAAGTGACTAGTTAAAATAAGCATTAAAGGGTCTAGTGGATTAGTGTTTTCACATGGTTTGCTTACCTAATAGAATAGTTTAAATAATTTGTTTTAAAATATTATTAATAAAGTTTGGTACTAAATCCATTAATTGGTGTAACAAAAAAAAATCCATTAATTGGTAATTTCTTTGATTTTACTGTTGTTTTTAACTTTTAAGTTGTGGGAAGTAGGGCTAGGCATATAGTGGAAAATATGTTGCCGCTATCTAATTTGGTTGTGTTTTACTTTTGACATCAGAGATGCAGATAAGAATCAAGATGGGGAAAAAGGGACATAAGAAAATGAAGATATTATATCACAAACATTAAAAATATATTGCATATCTTCCTTTTTCTCTTCACAGTGCAACAGCCGACTTTATTGAGATATTATTTACAAAAAAAAAAGCGGATAATGGGCCGGTTTGTTTTGGATTTTTTTGAAAATAGATTTTGTAGTGTTAGAAAATTTTGTATAAAAAAAATTTACAAAGAATTTTTTTATAAAAGCTTCAAATGAAAATTTTGTTTGAATAGTTATTCTTAAAATGTTATTTTAGGTATTTCATCATTTTATTGAAAAATAATTTGGACATCAAAATTTCAAAAAAATCACTTTTTTTGAAGCTATTTCAAATAGATTTTCATAAAAATCATTTTTGAAATACAACTTGTTATAAAAATTGAGATTTTGACTATTTTTTGTTCTTCAATAATGTACGTCTGTGTTATATGATGTCAAAATTAGTGTTTGAATTTAGAAAAAACCAATATAAAAAAACTTATAATAATTTAAAAAACGGTTTTATAAAATCTATTTTAAAAAATACAAAGAAAAAATTTATTTTTTTAAAGCTGAAACAAATGGGCCAAATATGTTGTTAAAATCGCGTCTTAACATAAAATTGTTTGATTTTAAGTTTTTATAATTTAACAAATAGGGTTAAATTGGTGATAAATTATATTTTAGTAAGCTCGTGAATTTTTTTTTTTTTGAATGAGTAAATTTGTAGTGAAATTTGTAAAATCGGATAAAATTGAAGTAAAATTGTTATTAATTTATTTTGATTTTATCTTGCTTTGAAGGAAATTAAATCATTTCTTTTTTAGTTTGTTTTAATTCTTTACAAACTTATTAAAAAAGAAAGGACCAGTGAACTTCTTGACTGACCCACAAGAAGGGAGATCGACACTTTAGCATGTAGATGTTCTAGTGTATATGGATGGGCGGAAGGGAAACATGCTTGTGTAGATTTGACTGAAGTTTCCCCACTTGTGGGAATGAGAGTTGAGGATTTTAACGTGGGACGAACAACTCTCAAAGTCGCTTCAAGCAAAATGGTCAAATATGATAAAACCTGATTTGACAATCAACACGTTTTTATACCTTTTGCATTTGACATTTTTGGCTTTCTAGCACTAGAGGCTGTAGACCTTCTGAAAAGAATTTAAAGGGTCATGCATAATAATATTGTACCGCCTTGATCATAAAGAGGTCTAGCAACATAGCTTGTTACCGTCTATATTTTGTTCATGTGTAATTGTCTTACATATTAGTTAATTAAATTGAATGAAATGATATGCTATATTTCATATCCCAAAAATAAAATTCTATTAAACTGACCATTTTTTTAACAATAAATATATTATTAATAATAACCGGTCTTTGCACAAGACGAACAGAGACCGGTAATAGCGGAACTGCAAAACAATGACGTCGTACATAAGCAGAACACCAATG
The DNA here is from genome assembly GCA_951799995.1 of Trifolium subterraneum. Taxonomy (NCBI): domain Eukaryota; kingdom Viridiplantae; phylum Streptophyta; class Magnoliopsida; order Fabales; family Fabaceae; genus Trifolium; species Trifolium subterraneum. The sequence continues at coordinate 42,636,425 of OX637464.1, forward strand.
AAGAAAACCAAAACCTACACCACCTAATAGAGATTTACTTCTAATCTCATTCTTAGATGGGTAAATAGGGTTTTACCCCTGCAAAGTATGCGAATTTTGGTTTACCCTCCTGCAAATTTTTTTTTTTGGATTACCCCTTGCAAAATAAAGATTCCTTCAATTACCCCCCTATGTTGACAACTAAGATATGAAATATTTATTTTTGCTTATGTGGCATGTCTAGGTGGCTTTTATTTTATTTTTGATTAATTTAATGATTAAAATATTGGCACATAATAATTGTATTTAAAAAAAATTATATTGACATTTTATTTAAAAAGTAAAAAAAAAAAATTAATTTTTTTTTTGTTTCAATTTATGATTTTATTTAAAAAATGTCAATTTTAATTTTAAATTTTGTTTTCTATTTTTTATAAAAAATGTCAATTTAAATTCAATTATTTAAAAAAAAAATTAAATTGACATCTTATTTTTAAAATCAGAAAAAATACATTTTAAAAAGTAAAAAAAAAAAAAAAGGATTTAATTTTTTCTGATATTTTTTTAAAAAAATGTCAACTTTAATTTTAAATTTTTTTCTCATTTTTTAAAAAAATGTCAATTTAAATTCAATATTTTAAAAAAAGATTGTCATTTAAAAAAAAATCTGATTATTTTTTTAAAATTCTTTCTCATTTCAATTTTCTGATTTTTTATTTAAATTCAATTATTTAAAAAAAATTCTGAATTTTTTTTAAAAATTCAATTATTTAAAAAAATGTCAATTTATTTTTAAATTTAATTACTTTTTAAGAAAATAATCAATTTGATTTTTTTTAATTCCATTTTTTTTAGATTTATTTATTTAAATTGAATTATTTAAAAAAAGGGTAGTCAATTTAATTATTTTTAAAAATTAAATTGACATTTTTTAAAAAAAATTTAGGAAATTGAATTTCTTTTTATTCCAATAATTGAATTAAAAAAATTAGAAAATTGACATTTTTTTTTAAAATAGGAAAATATATTTAAATTGACATTTTTTTTAAATTAAATTAAATAAAAAAAATTAAAAATTAACATTTGTTAAAAAAAATCAGATTTTTTTTTAAATGACAATCTTTTTTTAAAATAATTGAATTTAAATTGACATTATTTTTTTTAAAAATGAGAATAAAATTTAAAATTGACATTTTTTAAAAAATATCAGAAAATTGAAACCAAAAAAAATTAAATCCTTTTTTTTAAAATGTATTTTTTCTGATTTTTAAAATAAAATGTCAATTTAATTTTTTTTAAAATGACAATAGTTTTTTTAAATAATTGAATTTAAATTGACATTTTTTATAAAAATTGAGAAAAAAATTTAAAATTAAATTTGACATTTTTTAAAAATAAAATCAGGTAATTGAAACGAGAAAAAAATTAATTTTTCTTTTACTTTTTAAAATAAAATGTCAATTTAATTTTTTTTAAGTACAATTATTATGTGACAATATTTTAACCATTAAATTAATTAAAAATAAAATAAAAGCCACCTAGACATGCCACATCAGAAAAAATGAATATTCTATATCCTAGTTGTCAACATAGGGGGTAATTGAAGGAATCTTTATTTTGCAGGGGATAATCCAAATTTTTTTTTTGCAGGAGGGTAAACCAAAATTCGCGTATTTTACAGGAAGATAAAACCCTATTTACCCTTCTTAGATGGACACCGCTCAATCTCCATACGAGCAAAAAAGACATAACTCACTGATTGAATTTGATTATAGGAAACACTGGTAATTTTTTATATTTTTTCCGAGAGCAACCAACTCCAAATGAACGAACTCTGGCGTTATGAATTGGATTTTAGTGGCATGCAAATGATGCAATGGTGTCATGGTAGAACAAGTGTCATGGTGCATATATATAGTAATATGTGGGATCGGATCAGGTTTTTATGTCACTTGGGTTGCAGCAGCTTTGTCCCTCAATATCAAACCACCAAATTGATTGCTTACTTAAGTCTATATAGCAAATTAGGGTGGGAAATTGTCATGTATAGTTCAAAATTTTGACAATAGTTGATAATGTTACTTATCTTACCTTTATCAGAGTCGACCAAACGCGGCGGTTTACGGTGGTTGGTAGTTCCGTTCAGTCCAATGCAACCGCAGGGGGTTGTGTACCTGCGACGCTCAAGTCAGTTGAGGTGAAGTGAAGGTTTTCAGCTATAGAGAATAGTACCATGTAGAGCTGTGGAAGTGCTCTATATATAGCTCCCAGCGCTAGGCCAAGGCCGTTGATGGGCAATAATGACCATCAATGGCTATCGGAAAACGGCTGAGGAGCTGTGATGAGCATTTAATGCTCATCATTCCGATGTCGAGCGTTACGAATTGCGGGGGATTCATACGCTGACCAACGGTTGAGTGACGTTGGACTCAGGCTCTTGTGTCTTGCTCGACAGCCCAAAGGAAGGGTTCCTCAGTGTGTTGGGCTTCAGGCCCAGTCCAGAACAGGAGCCCCCAAGTCGTCATGCTCGGGCACGAGGATGATGACTTTAGATGGTCGTAGCTCTGGTACTCAGGTTAGTAACGTTGAGGATTGAATCTCTCTATGCTGTCGAGCATAGGGTAACGTCGAGGAGGGAGAATTTACTTGACTTGCAGTTGGAGCACTGAGATTTCGTGGAGGAGAAGTGTTCGACGTGGGGTCCTCGTATTTATGGGAAAACCAATAAATGACGAGGATTTCAGATGTGGAATTGTTGTGCATTTATTGTGATCCGTGAATCTCGTCGAGGATTAGTTACGACGAGATTTTCGATGCCATTTCCTCTAGGGTTCGGCGAGATTTATGAACAGATGTATGTGACTTGGATGGACAAGCCGTTTCATTTCCTTCTGCCACGTGTCAAGGCTATTCAAATAGCACTCAAGTGTCTCTCCGTAGGTTTGAATCACGAGGACGCATAACATCCGTTAGATTCTCGTGCCCTTTCGTTTCCGCAATGAGTGTGTTTGGACCGTAGGATTCATCTGAACCGTGGCCTTTAGATTAAAGCAACGGTCTGGATGATAGTGGCGTCCTTTCGCTTCGTGCAGGTGCGTCCGTTGGTGATTTCCCTATATATGGGAAAATGGAGGGGTTTTTCAAACATTTCTGTTGTTTCTCCAACTTCTCATTCCAAACTCTCTTAACTTCTCTGAACTTACAACTTCTCCAAATTCTAAACGCTCAACTTCTCCACACTCCCTCTGCTTTCAGGGTCCGTTTGCTGGATTTTCTCTTGACAACTTCGCTTTTAAACTACAAGTAAGTACTGAGACTCATCTTTTTTGCGTTTTTAGAGCTTTTGATGTTTGTAGATTTTCCAGTTCTATTTGTGCTTTTGAGTTTATTTCTGTTTCCAGTGGTTTGAGGGTTTAAAGTGGTGATTAGCACCCTTCCCTCCCACAAAACGAACGTTTTTTTAGGCAAAAACATTGTTTTAGTCAAAATGGTGCCTTTATTTGGGAGTTCACTGGCATTTTTAGCCTTTGTAACTCATTTTGGCTTTCTTGATTTTACGAATTGTGTCGGGCATTCATATGAGCGTGCGAGCATTCATATGAATTTGCCGAACATTGTTTCCCTTTAGGATGATAGAACAATTCTTCGATCATGTGTGCCCGCATGGATCTTGAAGTCCTCGCCCTTTCACTTGATTTTGCGGTGGAAGGGTGGATTTGATGTTTTAATGTCGAATTCATCTTTCTCCTCTACTTTTTCAGGTGTAATGGCTGAAGAACAAGCCCCGGCCTCGACTTCGAATACCGAGGAAGATGAGATGACGTGGGTGGCCGATGAGCTGAAGACCACGATCTCGAAGTTTTCTTTGATCGGCGGGGACAAGATGTTTAGGACAATTCAGCGTCCCCCTCTAGACGACTGGAAGGCTTGTATTCCGAACACAACTCGTCGAATATGCAGCAATTTTCAATGGGGATGTACTAGATTGCGTTCGAGCATATGGGTTACAGACTTCCCTTCAGCGACTTTGAAGTCGCGGTTTTCAGATATCTGCACCTAACACCTTCGCAATTACATCCAAACTCTTTGGCCTTCATAAGGGCCTTTGAGATGACCGCGGTCTATTTGGGTTTCCTTCCGACCATCCCATAGTTCTTCCATGCCTTTCACTTACAACGATCAAGACCCAAGGGCGACGCCGATAGCAAGTTCGGTTGGGTGTCGCTGAAGCAGAACGTCAAGCTCTTCGAAATGTTTTTGGAATCTGTTAGGGGTTTCAAGGACAACTACTTCTTCGTCAAGCCCATCAATTCCGTTGCTTGGCATATACCGGGCACCTGCCAAGGATGCTACTGGAGCTCCGTTGATATGCCCGGATGGTCGACCAGTCATGGATGATTACAGCTGTTTTCCTCTATCGTGGAGGAAAAGCCATTACCTAAAACTGGCCAGCGACTTTGTCTATTCGGCAGAAGAATTGACTGTCGAGGAGTTATTCAACTACGAGCAACTGAAGGTCTTCGTGAGTGGTTTCCCTCGAAAATATTACAAGGATGATGAGGGGAACCCTGTGCTCGACGAGATGGGTGTCCTAGTTACCAAGAAGACTTTCATTGATACTAGAAAATTACTCGCTTGTAAAAACTTGGCGGAGATGGAAGCATCTTTTCGTATGTTCATCGTGCTCGTTTATACTTTGTGTCTGTTTTTTTTCCTCGTATATATTTGCATTCAGTTTTCTTGTTAGTTTACTGATTTTTTGTTATCTTTGCAGAGGAAATATCGACCGTTGCAGCCAAGCTTCATAAATCCAAGGCTGCCAAAGAAAAGAGACAAGCTGCAGTGCTCGGATCTTCTTCAACCACTGCTCCTCTCCCTGTCCCTGGTGGAGATAACACAGAGAATATAAGGGGCGCTGCTGTGATCGTTGATTTAGAGGACGCGGGGGGAAACGTCGAGCATCAATCCCACCCTCCTAAGGTTGCTAGAGTCGACGAGATTAATACTTATGCGACTGGTCGAGTCCCCTCTACTGCGTCCAGATTTGTGCTCCCTCCGACCATAGGTAGCCCAAAACTTGTTAAGAGATCTCCTGTCGCCCTTTCTGATGCGGAGAAGGCAATTATGGACGACATGGGTCCTGAAGTTTTGAAGAACGAGCTCGCAGATGCTATGGTGGCTGCGTTCAAGCTAATGGAGATTTCGAGCTTCCTTAACGGTCGAGAATGCAAGTATTTGGCGGAGAGGGATGCGGCGAGGGAGGAGGTTGCACTTACTACTCAAAGGTTGGAGCAAGCCAAGGTCAACCATGCTGCTTATAAGGAGAAGTTCAAACTCCAGGCTGGTTTAGTGACCAAGTTGGATGAGAAGGAAGCGGAGGCTGCTCGACTGACCACTGAGAAGGAGGAGCTGGAGGGACATATAAAGGACATAACTGCCGAGAAGGAAACTCTCGAAGGAAAGTCAAAGAGTTGGAGAGTAGGCTATGCTCGAGTGCTGCTGCGCCTGATGCTGATGAGCTGGTGGTCGACCCCAATGGTGAATACAAGGGTTTTACCCGAGCAACCCTGGTCTCCAGGATCTTCGAGCTCGAGGCCCAACAGCTGGAGATTGCGAAGTCTAGCTTTGACAACGCCGTCGCTCAACTGATGGTGGTCAATCCTGGTGTCGATTTGGTCGTCGCAGGTGCTTCCGAGCTTAAGGAGGTCCAGGATGGTGTCATCGTCTCCCCCTCCCCGAATGAAGAAGATTAAACTTGTAATTTTAACTTGTAAATTTGATGCCGGCATTATTGATAAGTGCTAAAAAGTGGTAATTTTACATACTCAAATACGGCAATTATCGACTTATTTTCGAAGAATTTATAATTAAAACTCCCAAGATTTTGTACATACATATTTTAGCCAAAGATAAATGTTATATCTTAATCCTAACTTTTTTGATAAGCTTTCATAATAAAAAGAGGAGCAAAACCAAATTAACAAAGGTTGGTAGCTGGGCGACCATGTGGTAGCTGGGCTACCAGAAGATAAAAAACCAGAATGGTGGTAGCCAGCAGCGACCAGTAGGGAATTTTGTGCAACAAGTCAAGCTTATACATGTGTCAGCAAACCTCCATCACTAAGAAAGGTTGGTAGCTGAGCGACCAGGTGGTAGCTGGGCGACCAGCTACTTTTTGACTTTCTATAAATAGCCTTGTAAAGAGAAGAAAAGGGGATCTGGTGTTTTGAAAGAAAGAAAAAACCAGAGAGAAGGCAAGAGCTTATTTTCTTAGGAGATTGAAGGTGGATCCATCCAACTTGAGAGATCAAGGGATTGATGTTCATTCTTTATTCTTCTATTCATCTTTGTAAGTTAACCACCATGACAATGAGTGGCTAAACCTTTTTATTGTTGGGATTAGATGTAACTTATCATGACTATATGTTGATCTTCATCTTTTGATATATATATTTTAGTTGATTCATTAATATTTGTGATATCCTTGCTTTTCATGTTATTCATATGATTTAAATGATATAGATATATGTTGTTTGGATCTATTGATCTAGGATAATCACATATTAAAGTCCTAAACTCTAGACATGGATTTAGGTTTTAATATTCACTTTTAATATTGAAGCTTAATGCTATTGTGTGGATCGGTAAGTTGAGAGATCGAAAATTAATCGACACAATAGATTTCACGATGTTTTTCGGACACGGAAATCATTGATGAGCAATATGTGAAGATGTTAATTAATCACTAAAGTATATGTCCATTTGATTGAATCAATATATACGATTGATAAAGTGAAGTCTAATCCCGGCAATTTCTTTCCTCTGAAATCTAATCTTTGATTTATCACGATCTTTACGAGATTTTCGCAATTAAATTCAAAACACAGAATTTTCCAAAACCCTACTTAAAACCATATAAATTGTTGAACGACATCGATATCGCACCAGTCCCTGTGGAGACGATAATTCAAATACTTACTTTTGTACTTTAACAAAATGGCGCCATTGCCGGGGACTGGCGTTTAGATATTGGACCATTGCAACAATTTATATTCTTTTAAGTATTTGTATATATTTGTATAGTTTTTGTTTGCACTAATCCTTCTTTGCTAGTCAAAGAAATTTTTTCTTGTTAGTTCAATCCTTTTTCAGATTCTCCATCACAGACAAAACCATGACTGATCGTGGTTATAACAATTTATATACTCCATATGAGTATGAGTCATATCAACAATGTCCTCTTGATAATTATGGGCAGACTCCTTATCAGCAGTTCAATTATTATCCTCCTGAATCAAATAGGACTCCTACACTTGAAGAGACTTTCATGAAATATGAGCAAATGATAATGGAGTCAGAAGCTTACACTGAGGCTAGAGAGAAAGAGGCTAGACTGGAGAATACCCTAATTAAATTCATGGAAATGCAGCAACAACATAACCAACAAATGCAACAGATTCAAGACCAACACCAACAATATATGAAAGACAGTTGTGCAAGGATCAAAAGTCTTGAAACTCAGCTTGGCCAGATAGCCAAGCAAATGGATGATAGGCAAGGAGGAACATTTACTACCACCACTCAGACTAATCCCGAGGAACAAAATATTGTCGATAGTACTAATGAGAAATGTGATGAGAGTGGAGAAGGTGTTGAAAAAAATGAGGAAGAAAGGAGGTCCGATGGATGTGATGTAGCGGAAATAATGGAAGAAATAGAAACACCACATGAAGTTGAACTTCCTCAAGAATTGTCATCTACCGAGGAGGACGACACTGTTGAAAACGAAGAAGAGGAAAATGAAGAATTAAATGACAAGGAAATATCATGTGAGCCAAAGAGGGAGATGTATAACAAGGCCGAGATTGATCGGGTCATAGACGAAATTTGTGCCTTGTTCAACAACAAAGAATTGGGGAGGATATGGACTCCGCAATATTTATATCTAAAGTTCATGGAGTTCCTCCCTAATCAAAGGAAAAAGACGGATGATGTGTTTTCCGTCTCATTTTGGCCACCCTAACCAAAAAGGCGTCAAGCTAGTGACGTAAAAGAAGCGCTTGTTGGGAGGCAACCCAATTTTCTTTCCTTAACTTTTATTTAAAGCATTTTTAATTTCTTATATGTTATAATAGTTTTGAACATGTCCAGTCACTTTTGAAAACAAAGTCTTTTGAAATGGTGTGATTTTCACTTGAAATTTTGTTTTCTGCTATTGTCGCCTAGCGAGTTTATCAGAGCTTTTGGAAATTCTGACAAAAGCCAAGGGTTATATGTTTTACCTTGTTGTAAATGCAGGCATAACTTCATTTTTTGGCCTGAGAACAGTCCACATTTGTTGAAGAGGGAGGACAACAGAAGTAGAGGACTAAAACACGCCATATACAGTGACATTTTATTGTTTCAGTCATTTAAATTCATGTTTTATGTTTCATTGCAAATTGTGACTACATGGTTTAAACTTTTGTGATTGCTAAATGTGTATATGAATTGAAATGTCTAGGTTTGTGATTAATCAAATTCAAAGGCATGATTAGAATGAATTTTTCAACTGCTATAGTTGAGGTCAAATTTTTGTGATTATCTTTGAATGATAGGATGAATTTGAACCAAGTAGCTTTATTCAATTTGATTTCATCCATTCCTTCTTAACATAATTAATTGATTATGAATCACATAGACCTAGCCGGGTGAGATTGTGTGAACCTTCCATTGTTTAAATATTTGAGAGCCGGCAATTGTGTTTAACTCTGTTGATTTTAATTGAATCTTGCTATTACTTGATGTGTTTGAAGTCATGGAAATGATCAAGGCCTTGTTTCTTTTTGAGTGATAACTACTTAAGCCAAAATAACCTACCTTGTGAGATGGTGTGATCCTTTGCTACCCCCCTTGAGCCAAAAAAATTAAAATTTTGTTTGAATTTGAACCCTTGAACCACTATAAAGAAAAGCAATGACTTAACCCTTGTCTTAGGATGATTGAGCATTGAGTTTAAGTAGGGTTGAAAACAAGTTGGGTAGAAAGAGGTTATTTGTTTGAGAAAAAAAAAAGTAGTTGAAAAATATGAGAGGTTGAAGATGATGATTGAAAAAGAAAAACATTGAAAGTCATTTGACACACAATTGAAAATTAAAGAAAATATGTTACAAAAGAAAAAGAAATGAATAGAAATTGTGTCAAAACAAAAGAATCACCAAAAGTAAAGAATGAGGAAAGTTAAAAAGGGTGAATATCTTATGTAATGAAAATACTCAAGAAATATGCTCTCTTATCTTAAGGCTTTTTGAATCCAAAGAAAACAATGATTTCTTGTAGCCTAGCCCCATTACAAGCTATGAAAGACCTTAGTGATCCATGATTGATAACATGACTTGTGATTTTGCTAAGATGTATGTTTGAATTGATTTGTTGTGAACACATTGTTTGGATTGAGAGAAACACTACACCTTTGAGTTGAAACACTTGTGAGAATTGTGATTCTAGTTGATTATTTTGTTGATTTGGAAAGCTTGAAATCTTATTTGAGTTCTGAGACTATTTCATATTCATGCTTTGATTCTTTGATGATTATGAATGTTTGATTTTGAACTTGCAATAAAATGAATCATGCAAACTTGAAATGATTTAAACCAAAGTTTTTGATTGATTGCAAAACTTGAATGAATTATGCAAATGTTTGAAACATGTTTTGAAAGTTTGTTTTGGACTTTTGTTTGAGGACAAACAAAGTTCTAAGTTGGGGAGAGTTGATAAGTGCTAAAAAGTGGTAATTTTACATACTCAAATACGGCAATTATCGACTTATTTTCGAAGAATTTATAATTAAAACCCCCAAGATTTTGTACATACATATTTTAGCCAAAGATAAATGTTATATCTTAATCCTAACTCTTTTGATAAGCTTTCATAATAAAAAGAGGAGCAAAACCAAATTAACAAAGGTTGGTAGCTGGGCGACCATGTGGTAGCTGGGCTACCAGAAGATAAAAAACCAGAATGGTGGTAGCCAGTGACGAGCGCCGAACTCACCAAAATTAATATAACCGAGTTAAAACACTACTTGTAGTATTAGTGACAACCCGAGTCGTTTCCCGATTGACCAACTTTGAAATCCAACCAAATTTAGAAAAAAAAATAAAAGGTTTTGGGGGGTTTAAGTTTGTAGAAGAAATAAACATAAACAAAAGCAAATAAATTTGAAAACAAAGATTAAAAACAATCAATCCATGAGGTTCAACATTATTGAGTTTAACTTAATCCTTAACCACAAATACATATATTCATATGTTAATTTCATTCTTGGTTTTGGATTACAATGATAAGCTCTATCATAATCCACAATTTTATACTAGAAAAGCTTCTAGGATGAAGATTAATCAAGGAAAATAAATTAAGCAAACATTTAACCAAGAATAAACTTTAAAACTCAAAATTAACCAAGCTAGACATAACATCAAACACCTTCAATGCAATATCTAGTTCTTGTATCTTCTCCCAACAATTGAGTTAATGAAGCCACTAACACAATCATTCAAGAACCTAATTTCATTTAAGCAAATAAAATCACATTCAAAAAGAGAAGAACAAAGAAAATGAAATTCATATGAATAAACTAAATAGAGCAAAGTTTCATAAATCAAACCTCAATAATATCTACACCCAAGGATTGATTAAGAAAATTAGCTTTCCATTGAGATTATAGAACTCATGGAATACAAAATTACAAAAGAAAAAGTGATTAAAAGAAAACCTAAAATTGAAGTAAAACAAGTGAGAAAGCTCCCACTGTAAATTCTCCTTCGTGCTCTGCCCTTGTTCTCTATTTATATGCTTCAATTTCTATCATTGCATAGTGGCACCACCTTGTTGTTTGCCGCCCTCAATTTCTTAGGCTTTAAGCATTTATGCCATTTGTGAGAAGGAAACTATCAATTGGATTGTGCCTTTTGTATCATCACCGCCTATCTTTGTTACTGAGATGTTAGCTTCTTTTCTTATGAAGTAAGGATCTTCCTTGTTAGTGGCACCAGCTGCTCTGCATTTTAATCAACTTGGGCCACAAATTTTGTGGAATTTGGATCACTAGAGAGAGAGTAATAGCCCAATTAGTGAGGATATGTATTTGACCACTTGACAGCATTGTCCATAAACTTGACAGCTCCGTTTCGTCTAGATTTAAGTCAAATTTGACGAAGCTTGTGAAACATAAAATTGTAGTAATTTGTCTGAGCTTTCCAACGATGCAAAGATCATCAAGATCCGATATTTGTAGCTCTAGATATGCGCTGCCGAAGTCAGACAGGTCAAGATGAGTCAAAATTCAAAAATTAATAATGTTTGACAATTAAGTCCAAATTAAACCCATAATTATAAAATGCACCTAAAACCTATCAATTGAACAAAAATAATGATCATCAAGCTAAATATGAGAGTAAATCAAAATATAAAATTAGTTATCATCATCCAGCAGCGACCAAGGCTAGCCAGCAGCGACCAGTAGGGAATTTTGTGCAACAAGTCAAGCTTATACACGTGTCAGCAAACCCCCATCACTAAGAAAGGTTGGTAGCTGAGCGACCAGGTGGTAGCTGGGCGACCAGCTACTTTTTGACTTTCTATAAATAGCCTTGTAAAGAGAAGAAAAGGGGATCTGATGTTTTGAAAGAAAGAAAAAACCAGAGAGAAGGCAAGAGCTTATTTTCTTAGGAGATTGAAGGTGGATCCATCCAACTTGAGAGATCAAGGGATTGATGTTCATTCTTTATTCTTCTATTCATCTTTGTAAGTTAACCACCATGACAATGAGTGGCTAAACCTTTTTATTGTTGGGATTAGATGTAACTTATCATGACTATATGTTGATCTTCATCTTTTGATATATATATTTTAGTTGATTCATTAATATTTGTGATACCCTTGCTTTTCATGTTATTCATATGATTTAAATGATATAGATATATGTTGTTTGGATCTATTGATCTAGGATAATCACATATTAAAGTCCTAAACTCTAGACATGGATTTAGGTTTTAATATTCACTTTTAATATTGAAGCTTAATGCTATTGTGTGGATCGATAAGTCGAGAGATCGAAAATTAATCGACACAATAGATTTCACGATGTTTTTCGGACACGGAAATCATTGATGAGCAATATGTGAAGATGTTAATTAATCACTAAAGTATATGTCCATTTGATTGAATCAATATATACGATTGATAAAGTGAAGTCTAATCCCGGCAATTTCTTTCCTCTGAAATCTAATCTTTGATTTATCACGATCTTTACGAGATTTTCGCAATTAAATTCAAAACACACAATTTTCCAAAACCCTACTTAAAACCATATAAATTGTTGAACGGCATCGATATCGCACCAGTCCCTGTGGAGACGATAATTCAAATACTTACTTTTGTACTTTAACAGTTATGCTCGCCTTGGCTTTTTGGTATGTTTGGCGCTTGCTCGCCGTTTTTGTAAAATCATGACAATTTCGGCCTTGTGGTCGCTTTTATTTATAATTCCTTGACAATTTGTACATTCCGCAATTGTACTTGCTTTACTTCTGTGTTTATTTTGATTGTCGACGAATGATTTATTTCCCCGCAAATTCGATCATTTAAAGTATGCGAGGACACTTTTAAAACGATGCTCGATTCTTACTTAGGGTTTTAACTTAGTATATTTTTAGACGTTCTATTCACTAGGTAGGTTACCCTTTGCGCTAGTGCTTGTCTAATAATTACGGTTGCTTCTTGATGTCGCGGATCTTAAGCACCGTTCCCGAGCAGTTTGTGGAACTGCACAAGTGCTTGGCTGGCTCCCAAACTAGAGTCGAGGAAAGTTTCTTCGTTTGAAATCTTTCCTCGCAACATTGAACATCCCATCGCGAGCTGGGCGTTCTCCCGGGCATGTAATAAGAAACGATGGGGCTCGCATGGAGTATTCCCTCGTTGAGCGTGGACGCCAACATTCCTGCCAGTACCTAGGCATTCCTCCGTTGTATAGGCGCGTCTCCTCGGCGGAATTTACAGCCATTGTTAAAGAGCATGTCGAATTATGCTATTTTAACTATAGTATTGTTTTAGCTTTTCGGCGTTCCAAGTACGAGGGATTTCTTGGCCGTAGAGATCCTCGAGGTGGTATGCTCCCTTTCCTGTTTTTGCTCGGACTCGATATGGTCCTTCCCAATTAGTTGCGAGTTTCCCTTCTCGAGAATCTTTCTGGTTTCTTCCTAGCACTAGGCTTCCCACCTTGAATTATCTTTTTATAACTCTTTTGTCGTGCCGAGCAGCTATTTTTTGTTTGAGGGTTGCTTCTCGTAGAGATGCCCCTGTCCTGAGTTCCTCGACGAGATCTAGCTCATCCCTTAGTAACTCGTCGTTTATGTCCTCCTCGTAAGGGTATTCAATCCTCGGAGAGGGTTCTCCTGTTTCCACAGGAATTACTGCCTCCGTCCCGTATGTTAATCGGAAGGGCGTCTCCCCGGTTGTGGAATGTGGAGTAGTTTTGTAGGACCATTGGACGTTGTGCAATTCCTCGGTCCAGTTTCCTTTAGATGCACCCATTCATCGTCTTAACCCTCGCAGTATTACGCGGTTAGCTGCTTTAGCTTGCCCGTTAGTTTGAGGGTGCTCGACAGATGTAAAGTGTTGCGTGGTGCCTATTGTGGCGAGGAATTCTTGGAACTTTTTGTTCATAAACTGTGTTCCATTGTCCGTTACCACTACTTGAGGAATTCTGAACCTTGCGAGCATGTTTCTTTTGAAGAAACGGAGTATGTGGGTCGCGCCGAATTTTGCGAGGGGTTCTGCTTCGATCCATTTTGTGAAGTAATCCACGACAACTATCAGATATTTGACTTGCCTTGAAGCTGTTGGGAAAGGACCGAGAATGCCCATTCCCCACCAGGCAAATGGCCACGGAGAGATTAAAGTTTTCAGCTCCTTTGCTGGTGCAATGTGCATATCCCCGTGTCTTTGGCATTTTTCGCATTTTAGGATATGGTCCTTGGCGTCGTTTTGCATCGTTGGCCAATAATACCCTGCCCTTAGCGCTTTTCTTACCAGAGATCGTCCACCAATGTGTTGTCCGTTTATTCGTTCATGGATTTCTTGCAGAATGAACTCCACGCGCGTTTCTTCCACACATTTGAGCAATGGGATTGAGAATCCTCTTCGGTATAACTTATCTTCGAGCAAGACGTACGAGCACGCTCTCTTTCGGATTTTCATGGCCTCCTTTGCATCTGCGGGCAATATGTTCGACTTTAGGAAGTTGTATACTGGGGCCATCAAGCTTTGGTCATCGATGGCATAGATGTGCATGACTTCTATTGCTTTGTTGATGCTTGGTTTGGTTAGTGTTTCCTGAATGAGCGATTGGTTGCCCACCTTTTTGCGCCTCGTGCTCGCAAGTTTAGAAAAGACATCTGCTCGAACATTATGTTCTCGAGGAACATGTTTCACCTTGGCTTCTTTAAACTTGGCAAGTTTCTTCTTGATGAGGTTTAGGTACTCGAGGAGTCGTTCCTCTTTTGTCTGGTATTCTCTTGATACTTGAGATGCCACCAGCTGCGAGTCCGTGAATATTTTGATTTCCTCGGCCCCCATGTCCTCGGCTAATCTCAACCCTGCTGGGAAAGCTTCGTACTCGGCTTGATTGTTCTTCGTTGGGAACGAAAGTCCGAGGGATACTTTTATTAGGACTCCGTCTCCGTTTTTAAGTATGATGCCCGCCCCGCTTCCTTGTGAATTCGAGGATCCATCGACGAAGATGGTCCATTTATTATTTTCGGAAGTCGTCGACGTTGTCATTTCGGCGACGAAATCGGCAAGTACTTGGGCTTTTAAAGCCTTTCTACTTTCGAAGCTTATGTCGAATTCCGCAAGTTCCAATGACCATTTATGCATTCTACCGACCATATCTGGTCGTGCTAGCAGTTGTTTTACAGGTTGATCAGTGAGTACGACGATGGAATGGACGAGGAAATAATATCTCAGTTTCCTCGCGGCCATAATTATTGCTAAGACAATTTTTTCGATCTGCAAGTATCGAAGTTCCGGTCCTTACAATGCTCTGCTCACGAAGTAAACAGGTTTTTGCCCTTGCTCGGTTTCTCTTATGAGAACGGCGCGTATGGCTTCCGATGCTACGTCGAGGTATAGATAGAGTTTTCCCCCTCGGCTGGTCGTGTCAAGACTGGTGGTTTACATAATGCTCCTTTAAGGTGTTGCAATGCTTCCTCGCACTCTTCCGTCCATTCGAAAGTTGTTTCTTTCCTGAGGAGTTTGAAGAGGGGCAAAGCATGTTGAGCAGATTTGGCGACGAATCGAGCCATCGAGGTCAGCATCCCGTTCAATGTTTGGATGGACTTCTTTGATTTTGGAGTTGGATAATCGAAGAAAGCCCTGCATTTGTCGATGATCAGTGCATTTTAATGCACTTTTTAATCACTCTGTGCTATGGCAATTTTATGACTTCTCCTGCTAATTTGGTATTTTTATCATGTTTTGTGTTTAGAGTCTAGTTTTGCTATTATTTATGTTTTGCTATTTATTTTCGTAATAAACAGTAATTTGACACCTTCTGATTGTGCAGACCATAACTTGAGCTACGAATATCGGATTGAGGCGCGGGAAAATGCGTTGGAAAGCTAAGAGAAAGAGCTACAACTTTCATGTTGAAGTCGAAAGCCAATTTGGAGCGCAAATAAGTCAAATAATTACGTTTATGTCCCAGACGTGATTTAAAATTACCAATTTCCAGCATAACTATATTTTTCGGCCCAATTGTTTTGTGGCCCGTTTTGCTTGCTTATAAAAACCCAAAATTCAGACCTAGGGGGGAGCCTGGACTGCATTCACGAAATTTGTATGAACCCTAGAGCAGCCACCACTTGAATGGAGAACTAAATTCTTCTTTCAATTCGTTGGTGCAAGGAACTCGTTTTAGATTCTTGAGGTCTGTTTTTAATAGCAAATTCTGTTTTATATTCATGTTCTGTTATGTCAATTTCGTATTCTTAATTCAGTATGTATGAAATTGAATTATAATGATGCTTAATCAATCTAATTCGATTCGACACCGTTTATTCAATTTAGTTTATCGCTTGTATAGATTATATTGAATAGGAATTGACATAAACTTTGAGCGCTTAGCAAAAAGGGTTGATTGAAATTCAGTAAGGATATTAATCTGACATTAGTACGCTTGTTTACTATTGCCTACGATTAGTTGAACACATTTGACGCTTGTTTGAATGGAATTCGTATAAAACTGTTAACGCTTGTTTATCTCAGTTTTATAAATCAACCAGAACATGAGTATATAATGAATTTATTCTTTGTGAACCATATGATAGAATCAAGAATGAGTTACCTAAAGCCAACGAATTGATCGTTTTAATTCAATCGAATATCACACTTTTCTTTATATTCTGTTTAAACCAAACAAAACCCCCATAATTTACAGTTTTAATTGTTTCTAATATAGTTAAACTGATTGTGAGTCTTTGGGAAACGACCAAGGTTAACTACCTTGTACTACTTTTCTTAAAACATTATTTGACCACGAAACGACCGTGATCAGTCGAGATTGGCTTATATTCCTCGTTCTGTCAAATAGAAACCGAGGAATTTTCCTGCCTTTACCCCGAACGTGTATTTTTCTTGGTTGAATCTCATGTTGAATTTTCTTGCCTGGTCGAACACCTTTTTCAAGTGGACGGTATGATCGATTTCCTCTTCGGATTTAACGATCATGTCGTCCATATAAACTTCGAGCATGTCCCCAATTTCATTGTGGAATAGTTTGTTCATCATCCTTTGGTAAGTGGCACCTGTGTTTTTGAGCCCGAAAGGCATTACATTATAATAATAATTACCAGTTTCGGTCATGAAAGCTGTTTTCTTTTTATCAATTTCAGCAATTTTTATTTGATTATAACCGGAGTACGCGTCCATAAACGATAGTAATTTAAATCCGGAGGAATTATCTACTGATTTGTCTATGTTCGGTAAATGATAAGCATCTTTAGGGTAATCCCTATTAAGATCGGTATAATCAACACACATACGCCACTTTCCATTAGATTTTTTAACAAGTACAACGTTAGAAAACCAGGTTGTGTACTGGGCTTCAGCCATGAAATTAGCCTCTAGGAGGTCTTTTACAGCTTTTTTGGCAGCCTCCGCTTTTTCGGGAGACTGTTTCCTACGACGCTGAACTACAACACTAGCCCTAGGATCTATGTTCAGCTGGTGACATGCGACCTCGGGGTCTATTCCGGGCATTTCAGCTGCACTCCAAGCAAATAGTTCATCATTCTCCCTTAAGCAAGCTTTCAACTGCCTTTTGACCAAGTCGGGGAGATCAGCTCCAATCTTGATGCCCTTCGTTGGATCCTCGCCAAGGGGAACTAGTTCGAACTCTCCATCTGGGATGGGGCGATAGTTTTCCTTGATCAAAAGGTCATCTTTCGTCGCCTTCTTTTCCTGTTTGCGCTCCTTCTTAGTAGTTCGAGCATCCAGTTCAACTGCATCCTCGATACTGATTGAATTTACGTCGGGCAACTTTGTTTCCTCGTTCTTTTTCTTCGGCGTAATCACATAATTGAGGTTCTTGGACGCAACTTCAAAGCATCGCCGAGCAGCTTCTATATCCCCGTTGATTGTGGCGACCTGTCCATCCTTTGTGTAGTATTTCAGCTTCAGATGGATGGTCGAGGATACTGCAAACAGTTCAGCTAAAGTTGGTCGCCCAATGATGCAGTTGTAAAGCGATGGGCAGTCGACGACCATGAATTTGACCTTTATAGATTTCATGGCCTTGTTTTCGCCAAAGGTAACAAACATGTCCACGTATCCCCAAGGCTTTGTTGTCGATCCGTTGAACCCTTGAAGGTCGGATCCAACATATGGGACCAAGTTTTCCTCAGTAAGTTGCAGCACTTTGAAGAGTCCTGAGTACATAATTTCTCATGAGCTTCCTTGATCGACGAGTATTCTTCTCACGTCGAAGTTGGCCATTTTTGCTCTGACGAGCAAGGGAATTTGAAAGTTTGGCGATCCCTCGGGGACTTCTTCCCTATAGAATGCCAGAGGAACGGAACTTTCTTTTACCTCAGTTATTTTGATTTCTCCAACTGGGGAGGCTTTCTCTAACTCATCGAATTTTCTCTTGATGGATCCGATGGTGATGGGATTAAAAATCCTCCTCCGGATATAACTAGAGCTCCGGGGAAATTTTCCCAACTTCCGTCCAGGTGTGCGACAAGGTAATTAAGTGCCTCTTTTTCCTCGTTGTTTGGCAAGGGAATGAAATCTTCAGGCCTTGATACAGCGAGGGCTACTCCACCAATGACTCTGTTGTCCTCCTCGACGTTCTGTTCAGGGCTTGCTGGATCAACTGCCAACTGATTTTGTCGAGGAGGATTATTGGCAATCCTCGGTTGTCCATCTACGTATTGTCGTGCATACCCCTTTTGAATAAGGATCTCAATGGCGTCCTTCAGGTGCACACAGTCGTCAGTTACTTGTCCGTAACTTTTTTGGAAGCGACAAAATTTCTTCTTGTCCACGTTTGGTTTTGCGGACAGTTGTTTTGGGAACCTAATGCCCGCACTTTTGAATTTGGCGTTGGATACTTCAAATAATATCATATCCCAGGGAGCATTCAAGGGAGTATTGTAGGTGAATTGACCTTTTGGTGGTTTAGCCTCTCTGACTTTTCCACTATCCCTTTTCTTTTTGTCTCCTCGGCGTTCATCTCTCTGCGAGGAAGGTCCACTGACCTCGAACTTTTTTGGCCTTCTGACTTCGGAGGCTTTCTGTTTTTCCTCCCATTTGATGTATCGTTGGGCCAATTCGAAGAATTCGTCGAGAGTTTCCATCTCGACGATTCCAACAGCTTCCTGGAATTTGGTTCCCTCGCGCAGTCCCTCTTCGAGAAGATACAGTTTCATTTTGTCAGTTGCATCAATCTCGACAGAGACTTTGTTGAATCTCTCGATATAATTTCGAAGAGATTCTTCGGGACCTTGGATTATCGCCTTCAAGTTGGCCACTGTCTTCGGGTGTCGCCGAGAAGTGGTGAAATGTGTTGTGAACATGCGGCACAATTCTTCCCATGAGTCGATCGAGCCTGGTGGCAAATTTCTCCACCATGTTGACGCTCCTTGTATCAAGGAGAGTGGGAACAGCTTGCATTTGATTGCTCCACGCAGATTCCTATAGTCGAGGGCAGTCTCGATGCTCTGAATATGCTCGTCGGGGTCGGTTGTCCCATCATATTTGTCTAGAGATGGGGGTTTTTCCGATCCTCGTGGGAGAGGAATGTCCATGATTCTTCGCGAGAGGGGTCCCCGGTGCCTCTCATCTCCATTGCCCGAAGATTCCTTTCTTGGGGAATATCGAACATTACCTCCACGAGCAACGGCTTCACCGTTCCTCGGTGATGAGCGATTATTTCTTCGAGGAGGTGAACGGTTGTTCCTCGGTGGGGGAGTGCGGTTGTTCCTTTGTGGAGGAGA
Organism: Trifolium subterraneum; assembly: GCA_951799995.1. Taxonomy (NCBI): domain Eukaryota; kingdom Viridiplantae; phylum Streptophyta; class Magnoliopsida; order Fabales; family Fabaceae; genus Trifolium; species Trifolium subterraneum. The sequence continues at coordinate 42,655,939 of OX637464.1, forward strand.
GCGATTCTTCCTCCGAGGATTCTCCCTGACTGGACTCAGTGGTCTCTCCGCATTTCGTCGAGGTGCAGGTCTCGGGGACCTAGATCTCGATCGCGAGCGGTTGTTCTCAGGTGTTGGTGACCTGTGTCGACGAGTACTTCGCGTATTAAGTCGTTCTGTCCGCGCATGTTATCTGCTTGCTCGCGAAGGAGTTGTCCTTGTCTGTTGATGGTGTTGACCAATGCGGCCATCACCACTTCCATTGGTGCTCCTAGTGGCACCTGTGGGACCACCAGTGGATCTTTCGGCGGGCGTACGTGATGCAGTGGCGGTACTTCAAGTGGAGTCACTTGTGCCTGCGCTGCGCTACCTTCCGGCGTGACAGATGCTTCCAAGCCATCCTGTGGGTGATGCGGAGGATTTAGGGGATTGTTTTCTCCTATGAATTCTTGGTTTGCACCGGCCAATGGTCGAGAAAATGGGATTTTTTGTGAGTTTTGGTCTAATTCTGGGAAAAGACAGGGAAACTTTTAAGTTCCCACAGACGGCGCCACTGATCTTACCTTGATCAGAGTCGATCAAACGCAGCGGTGTACGGTGGTTGGTAGTTTCGTTCAGTCCAATGCAACCGCAGGGGGTTGTGTACCTGCAGACACTCTGACGCTCAAGTCTGAGGTGAAGTGAAGGTTTTCAGCTATAGAGAATACGTACCTTGTAGAGCTGTGGAAGTGTTGTATATATAGCCCCCAGCGCTGGGCCAAGGCCGTTGATAGGCAGTAATGACCATCAATGGCTGTCGGAAAACGGCTGAGGAGCCGTGATGAGCATTTAATGCTCATCATTCCGATGTCGAGCGTTATGAATTGCGGGGGATTCGTACGCTGACCAACAGTTGAGTGACATTGGACTCAGGCTCTTGGGCCTTGCTCGACAGCCCAAAGGAAGAGTTCCTCAGCGTGTTGGGCTTCAGGCTCAGTCCAGAACAGTTACCATCCTAAAGTGGAAGGTGAGGGTGTTAGCTTCAAGAGAGTGAGTGATTAGTCTCATGAAAAACTAATCTTTTGTGATAACTTAAATTTTTCTTTTCTTTTTAAATTTATTTAAAGAGTTAATTTCTCTTAATAAATATTTTTTTATACACTCGGTTAGACTTTGAATTTTGAACCAAATTGTTTAAAAATCCAAATATCATTTGTGTCCCAAGTTGTTGATAGTTCCATATCAAAGTTTTTTCACACTACCTCTTGACAATTTGACGATATTTATCAACAATCAATTAGAACAAACTACATGCATGTAAAATAAAAGTTTTTGCTAATAGTTAGTTGTGGGCATCACAAATAAATCTACTTATGTAACTTATTTTCATTAATTGTTTGATAAATACCCCAAATCATCAGGTGGCAGTGTAGTATCACCATTATAAATGGATTAAAAGCTATATATATATATATATATACCTAAAACTTTAAGATTTTGCATAAAATCGTGACATCTTTATTTTCATGTGTCCAACTGGAGCGTTAGTTTTTGGATTTGGATGCTCTCAATAAGGTATGATCTTACCACCGGACCGCTTGTTGCTAATTTGGGATGCAGTGTTTTGATCTCTATGGCGAAGACATAATCAAGGAATATTTGAACAATACATTGGCGATCATATGGAACTTTTAGATAAAATTAAAAAGTGGCATCTTGACGGTGGTTTTGATAGTGAATACAAAGATTACAGTGTATTTATAATAAATATTTGGAGCAGAAACATCATAGATTTTATTTAAATCATTATCGAAATACATAGTATGATAGTATAGTGATCCCTAGTAAGGGCTCACTTACAATAGAAGTTAAACCATCTTCTTTATTCTGTCTTTGGTTATTATCACAAACCAAGTATTAATTTATTCATCAAGCGCAAGCTCTGCAAGCTGTTTAGTACTTTACCCTGCAATGAGTAAAGTGAATTTGAGATTAGTTTTCATGTCAATGTATAACATCAGAGATTAATATTAATATGACTAATTTTCATATTTTAATAAAATGCAATAGAATACATATATATTATTTTCATATTCGTTAAAAATTAAGTATAAGAGAGTGATATTAAAAGACAATTAAAAATTTAATAGTTAAATATGTTTTTGGTCCTATAATTTTGCAGAATTTCGTTTTTAATTCCTGAAGATTTTTTCGTGAGTGTTTTTAGTCCATACTTTTAATCAAACTCTTGTATATCTTGTATACTTTTACATTTTTGAATGATTTTTTGTATTCATGTTTATAATATTATAAGAACATCGCCGATAAAAATTTAGAATTTTTTAACATAAGATGAATTATTTATGAATTTTTATATGCAAAAAACTAAAAAATTCATATTTAGTTTATCTCTTGTTAAAAAAATTTAAACTTTTGTAAGAGAGAATCATATAAGGTAGTAAACATGACCGCAGAAAAAAACTTAAAATTTCGAATGATATGCACGAGTTGAATGAAAAGTAGGACTAAAAACACCAATTGAAAAACTTCAGGGACTAAAAAGTGTGAAAAAAATCTCCAGAGACTAAAAATAAAATTCGACGAAACTATAAGACCAAAAATATATTTAACCCAAAATTTAATTAGGAAAATGCTAAATAGTGCAGGGCACCGGTTAAACATATTAAAATAGAAATTTTGTTTCGAAATATGTGCATTCAATATCTCAAAAGTATAAAAAGTTGTCTTTTCAATATTAATTTTATCTTTTATTTCCTTTTTTGGCCTGTTTAACAAGTACCCAGAGCACTGTTTAGCATAACCCATTTAAATATTATGTTTTATTTCTATAGAACCACAAAACTTAGTAGTATAGAGACCACTAAAAGAAAACATAATCACATGAACTAAGATCATATTTAAATCAATAGTAAACAAAAGATAATATGAACTCAAGTTAGTCCCGAGACAAAAATTACCTTGAATTCTATTAAGTCTCTAAGAAAATATAATACCAACTTCATCTTTTTTTGAACAAGAATACCAACTTCATCTTTAAAAAATGTCAAATTAGTTTCTACCAGGGACTAAAATATTTGATAAGATTATATAATTTGACGCACAATTGAAATTCTTTAGGATTAAATTATCTTTTGCATTTTTAGAAACCAAATAGTTCTCTTTGTTTTTTGTCCGAGATTAATTTGGGTATTTATTCAAATAAATATAAAGGGCAAGTTTATTACTATAAAAGAAAATAAATAGAAGGCTGATTTAGAGAGATGTACGTGTTGCAGTCAATGGATGGGCTAATCTTGTAGGGCAAGTTAACACCACACTTGGCAAGGATGCTAGCCGCGGCAGGAAGATTGAGTCCGGGTAAGCTGAGCGCAGTAGACTTGAGACACCTGCAAACACTTTGACGATCAGGGGTAGTTTTGGCTAGATTATTTAAACTCCTAATCCCATTGCAACATGGTGCAGGGACAGCTGGGCCTGGCCTCCTAAGGTACGAAAGACATGGTGTTACAGTTAGTTGCACTTGACCACATGGAATGGCAGCATCAGCTAAGGGAATACCCAAAACCAAGCATATCATAGCAAAACAAGTAACCTTGACAAGCATTGAGCTAGAGATGTTTTGGCTTGGAATTTTGGAAGATGAATTGATGTACTTCAAGTGAATGAATGAGTGTGGTGTTATGATGTCTAGCTAAGGACTATTTATAGAGAATATTGTATAGTATATTCAACTTTGTACACCTATCAAAATCATAAGTAAATATCCAACATTGAAAATTCGGATACCAAGTTTTGTTTTTTTCCTTCTAGCGACTACAATTTTACTTTTAAGGTGAATAAATAGAATCTTTGGAGTTCGAATTCGGCTCCAATATATAAAATGCGATATTCTTACCAATTTAGTTATGCTCACAGAAACCTACTACCTATATTTTATTTAGCAACTATATTCTTTGTTGAAGACTAATATGCGCTGAAAAATTTAGCTAACCATCTTTCACATAGCCTCCATTTCCAATTATTATTTTTCAACTACACGTAGGGATGTCAACGGGCCGAGAATGTGCGGAGGAAGTTTCTTCATTCCTTGCCGCGAAGTTCCTGCGGGAGATTTTTTGCCTCCGTCCCCGTTCCCACGGGGGAATATTTGTCCCTATCATCATCCCCACAAATTCCCACGGTACCCGCGGAGATCCACGGTCATCGAATATTAACAACTTTTTTATATTTTTCGGTCAAAATTATGACAATAGTATGACGTTATTTTTTCCTGTTTTATTTTAAAAAACAAATATTTTGCATCTTTTTTTTTTAAAAAAAAACACATAGGGCCCGTTTGGTGCACAAGATAAGTGACAGGATAGGATAACTGTATCATATCCAATCGCAATCCAGTGTTTGGTAACACAGCAGGATAAGATAAGTTAATCCTGAAGCTTATCCTATCCTGTCTCTGTAGTTATAATTCTTATCCTGAATTTGAGCTGGGTTACCGGCAGGATAGGATAAGAAGAAGAAAAGAAAATACTGATTTATTCTATAAAATATATTTTAAAATAAATAAAATAAAATCAATAAAATATAAATAATATAATAATTAATTTTTAAATATATTGTGATTTTCTCGCAGGGGTAATTTTGTAATTAATATATTCTAAAAAAATAAAAATTTTACTAAAATTACAATATTTCTAAGTAAAATAATTATATAAATATTGAAAAATAGGGACAAATTTAAATTTTATAAAAAATTAAATATAATTCTTTTGCAATAGTAGTTTTAAAATTTACGTATGAGATATATCATAAATTTATTTGGCTTATCTAACATGTATATATTATTGAATTATTTATTTGATCATGGTTCATATATAAAATTAAACTTGATTATTTTCTCATGATTTTTATTTGAAATTGTAAAGTTATTTGATTACTTATTTATATTTTTTATTTATAATATTACAAAATAATTTTAAAAAAATAACAATTGTTTTACAAGAGTAACTTTATCATTTAAATTGTTATATATCTTATCATATTATTATGAGCAAATATGTATTAAGAACAAGATATAATAGTTATCATCTTTGTTATCATGTGCGCACCAAACACGGGATATGATAACTGAGGATAACAATTATTCTGCTGATATCATATCCTATCATTATACTGTCTTATATCCTATCCTGTCACTATCCTATCCTGCGCACCAAACGGGTCCATAATGTATTCATAACCAAAAAAAGATTGCAAACTTAAAAATAAATCAAAAAATATTGCAAAAACATTTGGCTACTAATAATCATACAAAACCTAATAGCTAAAATATTCCATAATGTATAGCAAAGTATGAATAATCATATGATAATCGGTTACGTTTAATAATAATAATAATAATAATAATAATAATAATAATATAGTTAAGTTTATAAATTAATAGTAATAATAATATAGTTAAGTTTAGTCAAAAATATAGTTAAGTATATATGGACGGATTCGGGGAATCTGCGGGGACGGATGTTTCATCCGTGATTCCCGCCCTGAAGTGTCTTTGGGAAAGTTTTTGCCTCCATCCCCGTCCCCACGGAGAAAATCCCCTGCTTTTGAAACTTCGAACAGGATAATCTCCACGGAAAACCGCTCTGACGGATGCAAAAGGTTACAAGGTTAGAATCAGAGTCTTTGTTTAAAGAATTTAACTTCAATTTCACTGGGACCTACGTAATGATGATACTGAAATTGCCAAATATAAGAAGATGTGGATTACTTTTGATACAAAATGAGATGTTAATTAGTTAACAAATAGTTTAAAGTTTGAATTCTAATTGGCTTCTTTGATTCACTCTTTACTAAATCTCTTCATTTTTTTTTCTTATTTTCTAATGTTTCAACGAAGAGAGAGTAAGATTAAGATAGAAAGTCATGTAGCCTAATAGAAGTTTCGTTGCCTTCTATAAACACTATTAGTTTCTTTTTATTTTTGTGTTTTGTGATTTGAGCTTACGCCTAAGATTATGAGAGAGATAGAAAATTAAGAGAGAAAATTGTTAAAAAAGTGTAAATGAATGATCCGCATATGTTCAAATTTGAGTTGTTATAGTGAAAAAGTTTGAACAGTATATATGAAATTTTGGATTCAATCCTCTATTCCATTGTAAAAAGAAAAAAAAAAAAAACATGAGACAAACTATTTCATCATATACTATATAATTTCATAAGAGTGATGAGAGATTTGGGTAGCATGCTTGAAGTCTTAAGTTCAATCGTTATTGACAACATTTGTAAACCAAAAAAATATAATTTCATAAGAAATAAAATAATTTTTTTTTACACATAAAATAAAATTATTTCAAGCAAGAAATGGTTGGTAAATATAATTGGTAACTATCAATTGATTTCATTTAATGCTTGTCAATGACCACCGACTTAACGGGTACCATATTTTATATAGTATTTAGGATAATTTACTCTGTTTTTATATATATAATCCTCCTTTTGTCAAGTTTATGAAAAGGTTTGTTATACTTTCCCCAAAATGGTTATTCGGGACCTAAAGAGAGTAATTGCCACTTTCCACTTAATTAAAAAAGTTTAAGATTTGATTTTGGGTAAACAACCATGTTCCGGTTCTTAAATGTGTCAACCATATTTCGGTCTTAAATGTGTTAAATATTGTTTGGTCAAAAAATGTGTTAAATATTTTGATTAAAAAAATTATTGAAGAAAAATGTGTTAACTATTTTAGAAAATTACACTCATTTCCTCATATTTTAGAAAATTACACTACCTCGTGAAATTGATCTAGATATTAAATGAGTACACTAACCTTTTATTTTGGTATTTAAATTGATGTTAATTGTTCAAATAACATAGTTAAATAGGGATATTTAACTTGAACATTGTGACTTTTGAATTAACGTGCGTCTTTAATGTTTTCATAGTTTCTCAACTCACCTAAGAGATTAGAGGGTGTTATTAGTGAATTGGATAGTACGACAGAGGACTGATTACAATTATTTTAGAGTTAATTCGCCGTGATAGTAAAGATTAATGAATTGTGATATATAGTTATAGGTTACCAAGTAGGAAAATATAATGAATTCGAAACAATCTAACTATTATTGTCATCTTGATTTCAAACAAACTCTATTTTAAACCGTTTCTTTTATGCTTTTAAATTCCAACAAACTTAAAATTCCTTAGACATCCGCATTTTCTCGTTCCCGTACAATCAGATTTCAACTTCTTTGTAGGTGGCACATACTTGCCACTCCGTTCGCACTCCAACAGAAAAAACGGCTTTCTATTTTTATCGTCGCCGTTGTTCGATCTCCTAATTATAATCGCGAACTTTAACTTTTGTGCTATGTCGCGAGCCCATTTGATCAAAGCTTCTAAGGATTTCTCTTGTCTCTTAGTCGCAAAATGAATTCTGGTGTCGATTGATATTGGTGGCGGTTGAATTGGAACCGGAACAAGGCCCGTTGCATGAAGGTCTGACACAAGTTGTCGTGGCGGTTCTTTTTCCATGACTACAAACAAAGCAAATGCAAATAATTAAATTAGCCACCTATAATAGTTACAAACCTAATAGAATACTAAGTAGACACCTACAATACTAATATGCAATTTGTACAACAATTTATAAGTCATTAGTAAGAAAATTCAACTCAATCCAAGCAAAGGCAGTAGCCTGCACATGAAAATTCAAAGTCTCAGGTTTTTTCAGTTCACATTAACCGAAGTAGTTTTCGGTTACGATTAACCGAAAGATCATGTGTCAAAAACCTACGAACATAGCCCATATTACAGCTACAATAAACCAAATTAAAATCGGTGTTTACCTTAATATCAAGCTTCAATGAGTGTTGACACCTTTAGAACAACCTTTGATGTTGAATCCAACCCTTGAATACGTGTGAAAACCGATTTGATTGAGGATGAAATTTTGATTGTGTTTAGATGAAGAATAAGAAGTGACTGGTGTGTCATGTATATAAAGTGAGCCTTTGGTTCATATAAACCGAAAAATAAGCGAGCGGTTTAAAAAACCTAAGTTTTCATGCCTCCGATTCGTATTAACCGAATTTCCTTGGTAAAACTTTTCCCATTTCAGAAGAGCAAAACCGTCAGTTGAGAAATTTTCAACCCCAAATACTATTGCTTTGATTCTAATTTAGTGATAATTGAATTTTTGCACACACAATCTCTATGGAGACGATCTTACTTACTTATTTTATTACCTGAACGATTTTGTACACTTGCTAAATAGTCATCAGGTTGGTTAGGTTAATTAGTTTGAAAATGGTCTGGGAGGTTATTGTGAATGTTGTAGTAAACCAATTTTGTTGTCTTGTGTAGGTTGTTATCTAATTAGGGAAAATAATCTTAAGATTAACATGTTCAGTTTGCTTTATCCAATTGTTGCTCCTCTGTTTTGTGAAGGAAGAGAGCCTCGTGTAATTTAATTGTATTTATTGGCCTTCCTTGTGCCTTTTTATTTTTGAATATATTTCTCGCCTTTTTACAAAACACAAAAAAATAATAATTAAAGATCATAGGACCTTTGTATTATAGTTTGGAAAAATAAACTTGTTATTCTCTATAAATTACTTCATATTATTTGTTACTATGTCTTAAGTTTCAAATTAAGCTTCAGGTTATTGATTAAAAAAAATTATGTTCCAGGTTGTATAAAAGAATTGAAAAAATAAATAAATTAAATTCAAGGTTGTAAATAGAAAATTAAAGAAGATATACAAATAGCGTTTTTGTGATGATGCATTATTAAAATATATGAAAAAAAGGGCTTACTATAGCGTTTTGATCACGAGCATTGTGCGCTATCAAAACAGGAACATATAATAGTGATTTGCTTAAAAGCGCCGTTAAATCCATTTGCCAAAAGTGTTAAATTACACTCTAAGCCTACTATAGCGTTTTAATGTACGGACGCTATTAAAGATATGGCATATATACGATAACACTTTGGAAAGCACTATATTAGGCAGGAAACCTACTATAGTGGAAGTTTTAACAATGCTTAATTAAAAGTGTTCGTAACAGAACTCAAGTTTTATCAGTAGAGATAAAAAGAGGGTAGAGAACTCACATTGGTGGATCAATGGAAGAAATGCTCCGATCTAGATGTTGGAATCCGAGCGTTGGAGATGACCGATGACACAAAAGGGGGGGTACCTGCGATAACGCTCCGACGCCCAAGTCAGTATAAGCTTGAGGTGGAGGTCGAGGTTAGAGCAATGCATACCTTGTTAGGTTTGTGAAGGTTGTATATATAGGCCTATAGATGTGGCATTGGGCCGATGAATTTGACATTGGGCTTGGTTAGCCCAAAAGTCTTGTCCAGAACAGGAGCCCCCCAGTCGATTGCTTATGGTGACATGAGGACTCGACTTATAATTGCAATCATTTTAGTGTTCGCTTACATTTTATTTTTTCGTCGATGTTTATTCAGACTTAGATTTTATGCTTGGGATGAATTTATTTCCTCATATTGTCGACTTGAATGCATGCATGCTTGATGCTCTCATTTTATGTTCGGCAAGAGTTTTTGAGGTTTTAACTTTGTTTTCCTAGACGTTCTATTCGCTAGGTATATTTCCCTTTGCGCTAGTGCTCGTCTAGTATGTCAGTTGCCTCTTGATGTCGCTGATCGTAGGCACCGTGCTCGGACAGTTTGTGGAACTGCTCGAGTGTTTGGGTTGCTTCCAAACAGAAGTCGAGGAGAGATCCTTCGTTTGGTATCCTCCCTCGCAGCTTTGAACGTCCCATCGCGAGCTGGGTGTTCAGACGAGCATGTACTTAGCAACGATGGAGCTCGCATGGAGTATTTCCTCGTTGAGCGTGGATTCCAACATTACTGGTGTCAAGCTTTACAAGATTTAAGATTCATGCCCGTACCTAGGCATTCCTCCGTTGTATAGGCGCGTCTCCTCGGTGGGATTTGCAACCTTCGTTAAAGAGCGTGTTGTGTTGCGCTATTTTAACTATAGTATTGTTTTAGCTTTTCGGCGTTCCAAGTGCGAGAGATTTCTTCGCCATAGAGGTTTTCGAGGTGGTATGCTCCGTTTTCTGTTTTTGCTCTGACTTGATATGGTCCTTCCCAATTAGATGCGAGTGTCCCTTCTCGTGCGTCCTTTTGATTTCTTCTTCCCACCTCGAACTCTCTTTTAATAACCATTTTGTTGTGCCGAGCAGCTATCTTTTGTTTGAGGGTGCGTAAATTGTATCCGTTGTCGGATGACGGTTTTTCTTATTTTTAGTTATGTTTGGTGGTGGAACTTGTCGTAATAAGTTCTCTTTGACGAAGAGGCGTAAACCGTATCCGTTGCGGGATGAAGGTTTTACCTATATATTTGTTGACAAGCATCTCTCAACCAAGTATATGAGCTTAAAGGGAGAATTTGTTTGCCGAATTCACGGTAATTGTGGAATTATTTTGATTTGTTGATTTGAGTCGTATTTGACTCGAGTAGTTTTGACTATGTTGAATAGTTTATATAAACTATTGAGCACATGGCTTCTCGGTCTTTACATGGAGGTCTTGAGGAGTGATTGCGTTCACGACCCCCTTCACCGAAAATAAAATACACAACTGTGAAACAAAATTGTTATTATTATTGAGCACATGGCTTCTTGGTCTTTACATGGAGGTCTTGAGGAGTGATTGCGTTCACGATCCCCTTCACCGAAAATAAAATACAACAACTGTGAAACAAAATTGTAATTATTAGTGGTGTTAATTTGACATGGCCTTGCATGGTCAAAGTCATCTGCATGAGATGTCGAGGTCTTGCTCATTTCATTTTGCCGAGGTTTATATGCCTCTCATTTGTTTGCAAAATTTGTACCGACATTGTTGGTGAGGGTTATTTGCCTATGGTGTTAGTGTACAACACAATAGGTGCAAAAATACGGCATGATGAGAACTCAATTTGATCAAATATTTTACCTCGGATTATTTGTCATGGTCGACGAAATTAGCCGATGTTGTTGGATTTGTCATATGGACGAGTTATGATACTGCGACCTTTACTCTTAAATTATTATATCAACTCTTCATGGATACTGATATAGTGTATATGGCAAAGATAGATTGAGGGGTCCAGCTTTGGTGCTAGATGCACTTGTTTATATGACCCCTGCAATATTCTGACCCGACCACGATGTCGGTGATGCTTTTAGAAACACAGTGATGTTGAGTGCAAGTCCAATAGACTTATGCATTTGCTTTAGTCAATGGAAGTTTAAAATCATAACAAAGTTTGCAAGATTTGTTCATGCTAATTTGTTTTAGCAACAAAACAAATAATAGAGATAAATTGGAACATATTCGTTAGTTTCAAGCATCCAATAATAATAATAATGAAGCATTATACTAATGTCGGGGACTTTGAATCGGGTTGGTACCGTTAGAAGCATCACCGGATATGGAGTCTAATATTGCATGCCTCGGATAGTCACAGGACTATGTGATAGTGCCCGACCAATTTATCTCGATGATGACGTCAAGGGGAATTGTATCCACCCAGCTGTTTTCACTTTGATTTCATCCTGTATGTATTTTTACCACATGTGTGCCAATTACCAGGCTTATAAAGTTTCTCATAACCTTAGGCGGATTTGGTAAAATAATTTTTGACAAGAAGTAGACCGAAACCAAATTGTTCGACCTATAAAGTCCTTCAATATAAAGCATTATTCTCAACTATTATGATTGAAATCAAATACTAAATAATAAGAACCTGAACTGACGATGTCGGTGACGCTGAGGCGATGTCGTCATCTCATCGGTGACATTTGGTTCTAATGTTAGAGTGTTGTTCTTAACCGTCGATTATGTCAGGAGCGCTTGCTCCGTGCGACGGAGTTCCATGATGAGAGCATGACCTCAAGTGTATTTTAATATCATCAGTTCGATGGTGAACAGAAGCGACGATGATGTCGAAAGCGCTTGGCCATGACATTTGCTTGAGTTGATGTGTCAATGTTTTCCCGTCATTGAACATGCCATAAGAATCACGTTTAAGTGAATTCCTTCTTTATGGTCACAAATGAGAGATATAAATACTCCATGTATAATAAATGGCAGTGTTATGGCCTATAGCCATAGGACAATAAGAATTATGTAACTGATATGTCGCCTACATCATAGTATTGGCTAATTAATATAAGGGTGCATATGCCAATTATTATGTAACTGTGAGACATAATTCAGTCATTAGTGTTAAACAATTGTATTATAACCAATAAATTTTAATATTGGCTAATCAATGTGTAACCGTTTTATGGCATAATTGAGATTATTGCATTTAGCATTAAATTGCGGAAGACCAAAGAACCTGGATCGACAATGATGCCGGAGACATTTGATCGGTATATGACAGAGTACTTTTCGACAGCGTGTGTCAAATCCGACGATGAGTAGAACCGACACTGTCACGCACATATCAGGACCATAGGTAGAGCTGACGATAATGTGGGTGGCGCTTGCTCGAAATTTTGAGCGGAAGTGAATTTTTATTGCATTTGGTTAATTTTTCTTTAACTCCATCAAGTTGTTTGGAACAAATTTCCTCTTAGAAGTTGCAACAAAGTATACTCTTTGACTATGTGTGTGTTTGGAACACAACAAAAGCCATGGTAGCAACTCATGTTTGTCAACTCTCCAATTTGTTGCATTCGATTTGCATGGTGCTTGATGACCAAATTGTTTATGACATGTTGCCTTTAGATTTAGCAAACAGAATCTTAGCTTTGTATACATGCCTTGCTTTTTCATTGGCACTTGATCAACAAATGTTAATTTGTCATGATAGAGCAATGTTACAATTAAACATGCCAACATGAGACATAATGGAAAGGTTTGACCTGTTTGCAGGTGCTAACATGCAGCCCCCATTTGATGAATTCACGATAGAAATTCATGAGCCGCATGTGAAAATTTGATCGGTTTAATTCTTCCAAGATCAATTGTGAGTGTGAGATTGGATTCGAGAACGAAATAATATCGTTCCCACAGACGGCGCCACTGTTCGTAACAGAACTCAAGTTTTATCAGTAGAGATAAAAAGAGGGTAGAGAACTCACATTGGTGGATCGATGGAAGAAATGCTCCGATCTAGATGTTGGAATCCGAGCGTTGGAGATGACCGATGACACGGGTACCTGCAGATAACGCTCCGACGCCCAAGTCAGTATAAGCTTGAGGTGGAGGTCGATGTTAGAGCAATGCATACCTTGTTAGGTTTGTGAAGGTTGTATATATAGGCCTATAGATGTGGCATTGGGCCGATGAATTTGACATTGGGCTTGGTTCATCCCAAAAGTCTTGTCCAGAACAGGAACACTGTTCAGATTTGACCTCAAGTCCACATCGCCGAGAGATTATCCGCTTTGGGGTTAACCCGTCACGGTTTTGTCTTTTGTAGAAAAGGCGCCTCGGTGGTTTGAAAGGTGTGATTGTTGTATATAAACTACCCTTTGCCTCGAGTACCAAGTGATGTGAGACTATTTTGATGTATCCAGAACAGAAGCCCCCCAGTCGAGGCTAAGGGCTTACGGGTGTCGACCACAAGTCGTTTCCCACAGACGGCGCCACTGTTCAGATTTGACCTCAAGTCCACCTCTCCGAGAGATTGTCCGCTTTGGGGTTAACCCGTCACGGTTTTGTCCTTTGTAGAAAAGGCGCCTCGGTGGTTTGAAAGGTGTGAGTGTTGTATATAAACTACCCTTTGCCTCGAGTACCAAACGATGTGAGACTATTTTGATGTATCCAGAACAAAAAGTATTAAAGTAAAAACAAAATATAACTATGCTAGCCTTTTTCTGTGCAGTGAAAATATGTATGAGTATGAGGCTTGCCAAAACTAATAAAAGAATCATGAGATATGATAGAGAATTCAAATGTCACAGTGGTAATAAATATTTTGATCCGAAACAATGTATATATTTTATTTAAATTATTATCGAGATGTATAATATATAGTGATCCATTGCTAGTAAGTATTCGACCACAACCAGAGAAATTTATAAATCATCTTTTTTTGTCTTGCCAGAAACCAAGTGCTGCTTGCAAGCTGCTCACTGAACTATCCAATTTAAAAATAATAAATGGATGGTTTAGATGGACACTGCACTTCATCCAGTGAAGATTCAAAGGAGAGGATCTGTGCCCGTAATTTAATGTACCCTGCAATGAGTAAAGTGAATTTGATATTAGCTTTCTTTACAAGATTATTATTATGCATCAAAAGTGCATATTGGTATATTGTCCGTTACGCTATCAATAAATAACAACCGATTTTCTTAAGAATGAAACATTTCGTAATGATATGACGATTATAATTGATTGATATATAATACATACAAAATATTTGCATTGATAGTACGATGTATATTTATAAGAAATTTTTGTAATAGAGACGGAAAATAATTTTTCAATAATTTTTTTTCTCTCTCTATAATTTAAGGATGGGATTAGAGATGATAAATTTTGTTGTTTTTAATCCCTATAATATTTGGATTGTATTGACTTAGTTTTTATAGAATAATAGTAATAATGTCATATTTAAGTAATTGAAAGAAAAAGTTTATATTTTGAATGAGTTTTCAATTTAGTTTACGAAGAAGAAGAAAGCGAAAAAATTTATATATATTTTTTAGATATTAATAAATGACAATAGCCATAAAAAAACTAACAAACAAAAGTGGTGGAGTTAAAATTCAAATCCATACTAAATATAGACGATTCTAAAATTTGGAATGTCAAAACTATATTTAAACCATAAAATTAAAATTTTCAATGTTTATAGAAAAATAAATCCTTCTTTTATTTGTTGGAAATTAATCAATTTTACTAAACAAAACATAAAGGGTGAGAATATTGTGTGTGTGTGTATATATAAGGACATGTTTGGATTGACTAACTTTTGAGCTTATGCAAAACAACTTATTTAAATAATTAAACCTTTATGCATTATTATAAATTTTTTAAGGTAGTTTAATTATGAAAAAAAATAACTTATAAAAATACAATTTTGTAAGTGAAAAACTATGAATTAATCCGTTGACTACAGGAGTAAGTCTCCTTAAAGTTACTCCGCTTAATAACTTGATATCAGCATTATATTTCTTCAATCCAACCGTTGAATTCAAAGATCTCATTGAATAGATCAACTCCACAACTTTTTATAAAAATTCAAAAAATGTAGTTATGTATTCATACTATTGAAAGTCAACGGTTTTTTTTAAAATTTTGTTGTACGTTCAATTGAAGTTATCAGAAAAAGTATCAAACGATTTTGAATTTTTATAAAAATTTATGGAGTTGATCTACTAAATGAGATCTTTGAATTAGACGGTTGGATTGAAGAAATATAATGCCGATATCGAGTTATTAAGCGGAGTAACTTTAAGGAGACTTACTCCTGGAGTCAACGGATCCCTCCTCTTTTTTTGTATTTGCATAAACTATTTTCATAAGCTCAAAAATAACTCGAATCCAATCAAACCCTAAGAAGAGAGAGTTGATATAGAGATATGTACGTGTTGCAGTCCGTGTGGACAGTAATCTGAGTGAATAAGTTGACACCACACATGATACGGAAGACTTCTTGCGGATTTGAAGAAAGAATGGGTCCCGGAAATAAGGTGAAACTAAATTGAATGCCCCTACAAATACTTTAACGATCGGTAATAGTTTTAGCATGGTGATTCAAACTCCTAATCCCATTGCAACAAGGTGTAGGGACAGATGAACCTGGGTTCCTAAGGTACTCAAAACATGTTGATATGCTGGATACTACCTGATCACATGAAATATCAGCATTGGCTAAGGGAATGCCCATAACCAAGCATATCACAACCAAGCAAATAATTTTTGAAAGCAATGAGCTAGGCATGATTGGTTTGGAAAATGTGGAAGAGGAAATGCAATTCAAATGTGTGAATGAGTGTGGAGATGAATGAGTTCATAGCTAAGGATTATTTATAGAGATTTTGTATCCAACTCCAAAAGATATAAGATTTTCTGGGTGAGGAGAGTTTTTCTGCCTATCAAAATCACAAGAATATCAATCGTTAGTTGGTTAAGTGGTGATTGACGCTGAACTTGGTAGGGAGGATCACAGTTCGATCCTCCGCAACTTCGATTGGGTGGAGACTGGAACCATGTGTTGCCAGAACTGACCCCGAACCAGATTAAACTGGTGAAAGCAAAAAAAAAAAAAAATCACAAAGAATAAATATACAATAGTTATGTTTAGTCTTATGCTTCTGGTTTTCAAATAAATCGGATAAATAAAGGCTAACCAATGATTGATTTAGCCAAAACTATAAGTAGTATTCTCTCAAACAACTAATTAAATCCTTAACTAAAGTTCATCGGTCACTTAAACAAAATTACTTGATTATTCAGATGGGCATTGACTATGAAAAATAAAAAAAAAATATTGATCAAATTAGTTTTTCAATAGGGGCTATATCATATATTTTATCTCACTACGAAAAATAAAATTATTGAAAGTGATTTAGTTAGTTAAAGCACTATTGCGCTTGAGCTTATAGAGGACTAAAGTTAGATCATTGCGGAACATATCTAGAGAGAGATAAATAAAGCTGCGACCAAAACATATGAGCCATGATTAGTCTTATAGTAGTCAGTAGGAGTGTACGTACCCCAATTCAATCCGAAGATCCATTCGAATTGAATTGTTTCGGGTTATCCCAACTCGATCCCTCACAATTTTTTTTACAAAGAAAATACCTTCTAAATTATGACTGATAAATTATCAGATTTGTTCAGATTTATGAACAGATAAGTGTCTTCAAAATGGTAAAATCAAAATTTAGAATAAAGTCAGAAGTCGGTGGATTAGAGGTCCAAATTTGTTATAATATAGTAGGCCGCTCAGGTAACAAATTAAGAACAAATTAAGATCATAATCACGATTAAAAAAGGTACTACGACCCCTTACCAAATAGTTGAAAAATTGATAATACTTGCTAATGACACATGACCTGTACCTATAGTTGAAAAATTGATTTAGTAACATGTAGTAACATTTGAAATATGTTACTTAATCAAGAAAAATCGATGGTGAAGAAATGAAGACCCCTAGAGTGAAAATTGTGGAAGGTGAAGAACGTCGATGGTGAAGATCGGTCATGGAAATTAGCGATGGAAATCGGCGACGGTGAAGATTGGGGAACAAAATATCGAGGATTCATTAATGACAATGAAGAAATATTTTCTGTAAGTGTGAAAAACGAGAAGTGAGTTTGAGAAAAAGTCGAACGAAAGAGAAATAGAGGAATAAAAAAAGGCAAAATTAAAAAGTTAGAGCAGAAAGCTCATAAAAGTGTCACAGTATGTCACACTTTTTAAGAAATGTCACAAAATCACACTTAAAAAAAAATCATAATTTGTCAAAATAAAAATCTCATAAAAATTTTCGTTATCAAGATTAGTACAATCCGTTTAATAAAACTTTTGTGGCATAAAATGTAGGATCATTCTTGACAATTTCATAAAATATAGGGACTAAAAACATTAAAAAGTATGAACTATTCTTGACAATTTTGCAAAATGCAGGGACTAAAAAAATTAAAAATGAAGCTTTCCATTGGTGACATGGAAAAATTTTGACGCATTGGACTAATATTGATAACGGAAAATTTTATGGAAACTTTTTAAAATATAAGGACTATTTTTGAAATTTCGCAAAATGTAGAACTAAAAACATATTTAACCCAATTTATAATTATCCAGCTTCTCCTTCATCCTGTTTCTATATTTTTTGTACGTGATATATAAATTGTTGTCACTAACGTTGCCTTTTTTTATACACTTCCTATTTTCATTACTTAGGTTGCTATTTTAATTTATTTTTTTTCACGTTTAAGTTTTGCAATATATTTTGTTGGACTCCTTTGACACACACACATATTGTTTTGCGTTGCTTTGCTCTTCTATTTATTTATTTTTCGCACTTTAACTATTTATTTATTGAGTTTAGTAAAAAATTGTAAAAAAGTGTTTATGAATTTTTTTGCACTTGAATATTATATATGAGATCATTGTAAGGATAAAAATGTAAATTAATTATAAAATACCTCTCATCCCCTTGTGAACCAAATGCATATGTAATTAAAATTACTCTACTCCTCTTTTTGAACCAAACATGTATATAATTAAAATATATTCCCCCACCTCCACTCCTCTTCCTTTCCCTCTATTAAATCTCTCCCCTCTCCCCCACTCTATATAATACTAACGAATATTCGAGCCGTAGAATTTTTTATTTTATAAAATCTGGTAGTAGAACTTGAAAAAAAAAAGCTTGGAAATATAATTTAGGGTTAAATATGTTTTTAATTCCTACATTTTGTGAAATTGTCAAAAATAGTCCTTACATATTAAAAAGATAAAAAAAATCCAATAAAATTATCCGTTATCATGATTACTTCAATCTGTCAAATTTTTTCCATGTCACTGACGGAAAACTTAATTTTTAATTTTTTTAGTCCCTACATTTTGCAAAATTGTCAAGAATAGTCTCTACATTTTAATGTTTTTAGTCCATACATTTTGTGAAATTGTCTAGAATGTTCCCTACATTTTATGCCACAATAACTTTCTTACCGGATTGGACTAATCTTGATAATGGAAAATTTTATGGGATTTTTTTTTACCATTTTTAAAATGTAGGGATTATTCTTAACAATTTCGCGAAATGTATGATTTAAAATCATATTTAACCCTATAATTTATTGGTTTCTCTCCAAAGAGTAATATTATAATATGAAACTTTATTTTTCAATTTGTATTTTTTTTTTTTGTATAAAATAGAAACTAATTATATTGATCGAGTGTTGTCAAAATAAATAAAAATTATATTGATTGAGATTACAAAAAACGGATAATTGAGATTAAAAAAAAAAATATTTTTCTCCATCAAATAGAAAAGGAGAAAACCTTTTTTGTCATTCCCAACAACTACACATCTCTGTTGGCTTGTTTCTCTTTGATTCATGTTCATCCTCCTCACATGGGAGATGTTGGATTTCTCCATCTCTTCTGATCTTTACCTTGATCAGAGTCGACCAGATGCTGGTGCACGGCTGTTCGAGATGTCGAGCAGTCCAAATATACCCGGAGGGGGGTTGTGTACCTGCAGACACTCCGACGCTCAAGTCAGTTGAGGAAGGAGTAGGTTTTCAATATAGAATGTTACGTACCTTTGTGAAGTTGTGGAAAGGTCTATATATAGCCCCAGCGCTTGGCCAAGGCCGTTGATGGGCAGTTAATGCCCATCAATGGCTGTCGGAAAACGGCTGAGGAGCCGTGATGAGCATTTAATGCTCATCATTCCGGTGTTGGGCGTTACGAATCTCAGGGGAGACGTACGCTGCTCAACGGTTGGGCGTTGTTGGGCTTGCACCTTGGGGCTTGCTCGGCGGCCCAATAGAGGAAATGCCCAGCGTGTTGGGCATTTAGGCCCAGTCCAGAACAGGAGCCCCCCAAGTTACCATGCTCGGGCAAGAGGATGGTGACTTTAGCGGTCGTAATTCTGATACTTAGGCTAATGGTGTTGAGGGCCTAAGTTTCCCTTTGACGTCGAGCACAACGTTATGTCGAGGAGATTATATCTCATTGTTCGTTTGAACACTGACTGGATTTTAAATCTCGAGCAAAACGGTGTGTCGAGGAGTCGCATTTGGTCGTAAGAGGTTTGTTCGTGACAGTTCCGTGGAGATAGATCCGAGCATTTATTATGAGTCCGCGAATTTCGCCACTAATTCCGTGCATCGTTAATCCGTTCGAGATTCTCGACGAGGTTTTCGAGGGTTTCGACGAGGTCTGCGCGGATGTGACTTGAAGGGACAAACCGCTTCGTCTTTTCCTGCCACGTGTAAAGGCTACTCTGACAGTACTTGAGTACCTACCCGTTGGGTTCAAACGACGAGGACGTTTCGTGACCGTTGGATCTTCGCGCCCTTTGGTTTCTGTGCTGGTCGTATCTGGACCGTTGGATTGTCTTTCATCGTGGCCGTTGGATTGACGCAACGGTTCAGATTGGAGTGGCGCCTTAAATTTCGAGCAGGTGCACTTGCTGGGGATTTGCCTATATATAGGGAAATGGAGGGATTTTTCAAAACCTTTCTCATTCTCAACTATCCGGCTTCCAGACTTTGTTCTTTTTCTCTGAGTTTCCAGCAACCTACGTGCTATACTCCGGCGTTTTACTCCAACTCTCAAGCTTTCTTTCGATTCCATTCTCCTTTTTTAAAACAAGTAAGTGTTTCTTGATCTTTGATCTTCTTTTCGTTTTGCTATTTGATGGTTTGGAAATTTCGTTCTCTGTTTTACTGTGACGTTTTACCTTATTTTGCCTCATGACGCTTGGATCTGGTGGTTGAGGGTTGTAGGTGGTGGTTAGCACCCTTTCCCTCCCACGCAACGGTGGTTTTTAGCGAAAACCACGGTGTTTAGCGTAGGTGATAGCCTCTATTTTCCGGATTTTCAGTTCATGAGAATACCGAGCATTCATAGTGTTCTTCCGGGCATTCATGCTTTTAGAATCCTCGGCGTTTTTAGGGTTTTTGCTAAAATTTCCCAAGTATTTTTGTATCTGGTCTGAGCATCTTCGGGATGCTCCGGGGATTTGACTTCCTCGTACACATAGGATTTTCTTAGAATTAGGGTTTGCGTTACGTCGATCATTGTCCTCGCCCCTTCACTTGAATTGGCGGTGGAAGGGGTGGATTTGATGTTTTTGGGAATATCGAATTCATTCGTTTCCTCTGCCTTTCAGGTATTATGGCCGACGAGGGAGTTCAACGGAAGATCCCCGTGGAAAATAATATTAACTGGGTTGCCGACGATCCAAGGACGACGCCCAGCAAATTTGAATTCGAGGAGACGTTTCCCGAGGACTTATGGACTGATATAGAGATTCCCGGCCATGCTGACTGGGAGGTGCGGATCCCCGGAGCTAAACAACGAATTTGTACCACATTTAAAAATGGTGGATTCCCCATGTACCAGATTGCTTTCGAGCATATGGGTCTTCGCCTGCCTTTCACAGATCTAGAAATGGCGATCTTCAACCACTTAGAAGTGTGCCCGTCTCAATTGCACCCCAACTCCTTGGCCTTTATTCGTGCTTTTGAGATTGTGGCTGCTTACCTACAAATGGCGCCCACCGTCCCCCTCTTCTTCCATATCTTCGGCATACAGCGCTCCCGGCCAAGGGGAAATGTGACCGATAAGTGCGGCTGGGTCTCCTTGAAGCAGCACAAGAAATACTTCGAGATCTTCGAGGAGTCTCTTCGGGGTTTCAAGGACAAATGGTATGTTGTCCGCCCCATTACTTCTGCTGGCTGGAAGACAATACTTGTTAGGGGGCCCAAAGTGGACGACGAAGGGAGGGTCCAGCATAGGGATGACGGGGAGCCGATAGAAGTGGACTGTGAGCGGTTCCCCTTTTGCTGGACGAAGAGACATTATGCTCGGGAAGCGAAGAGCTTCACATTTAAGAAAGGAGCTTTGTCGAAGGAGGAGCTCGCAGATCTGAAAGCTCTGGATGACTTCGTGGAGGAGTTTTCCCCCAGCTTATGGGAAGATAGGGGGGGTAACCCTATTTGTGACGAGGAGGGTTACCAGCTCTCCTCCAAGAGATTCATCAATACTAAGGCCCTGTTGAGATGCTCGACTAGGGTCGAGGCCGAGGACTTGCTGCGTATGATTTTAATTCTTCGTGCTTTTATTTCTTCCTGATACTTTATTTCTTCGGATGTTTGTTTTCTCGTGAGTTTACTAACATTTAGTTTTATTTCAGGCGAAATGAAGAGTACACAGCAGACTCTCCGCAAGCTCCAGGCTGAGAAAAAGAAACGCCAGCTCGGCGCGTCATCCTCGACTCCAAATGCCTCCGGGCAATCGTCTCCATCTCCGTCCATCGAAGTGGTAGGGGAGAAGAGGGTTTCTGAGGAGGTTACTGGTGGGTCGCGACCGCCCAAGAGTGCTCGGATCGATGGGGGTGTGGTATCTGGTCCCCACAAGTTGATCCCCGGGAGAGCGGCTGCCGAGTTTGTCATACCTCCGGCGATGGGGCATGATTGCGTGGTCGACGGGAGGACGAGCATGAGGATATCTGACGCTGACCAGTCCATCCTGGCATCTATGGGGCCAGACTCTATAAGGAACGTGGTCGCCGAGTCTTCGGTGGCCGTGTTCAAGTTGCTGGAGGTGGCCACCTTCTTGAACGGCCGCGAATGCAAGTACCTGCGGGAGAGGGACGAGGCCCGAGCGAACGCCAAAGACTTCGGGGAGAGACTGTCTGTCGTCGAGAAGGAGCTATCTTCGGAGACCAAGGCTCTCGAGGAATCCCGGGCGAAGGTTGCCCAGCTAGAGGAAGACCTGCGGGATGCCAAGGGTGAAGAGGGGAGGTTGAAGGAAAGGTTGTCCGAGCTCGAGGAAAAGTTGTCTTCTATGACCCTGACCCCCACTCCTGACGAGGAGGAGAAGAAGGTGGACCCGGCGGGCACCTATGCTAGTTTCAGCCGGGCAGGCCTGATCTCCAAGATCTTCGAAGTTGGGGACTTGCAGTTAGAGGTCGCCTCTTCGAGCTTTAGGAACGCGCTGGCCCAACTCCAGATCCTCAATCCAGACGTCCAGTTGGTCACCGAGGGCCTGGACGAGATGAAGGAAGTTAGGGATGGCCAGATTGCCTCTCCTCCTCTCGACGACGAAGAAGCTTAACTTTGACTTGTAATAAATTTTATGACTTTGTAACTATACGCCGGCGTTATGCTCGCTTGGCTTTTTGATTTATTTCGGCGCTTTGCTCGCCTTTTTTGTAGCCTTCAGACATCTTGGCCTTCTGGTCGCTTACATTTATGACATGTTTTGCAATTCGCACTGTTTATAACTTGCTCGTTTATTGCCTGTTTGCTTTTAAAATATGTCGACGACTATTCAATGCTCGCATAATAATTTCCCCGCAAATTTGATCGTTTTAGAACATTCGAGGATACCTTAAAAACGATGCTCGATTTTTACTTAGGGTTTTAACTTGGTATCTTTAGACGTTCTATTCGTTAGGTAGAGTACCTTTTACGTTAGTGCTCGTCTAATAATTACGGTTACTTCTCGATGTCGCGGATCATAAGTACCGTTCTCGAGCAGTTTGTGGCACTGCTCGAGTGTTTGGCTAGCTCCCAAACTAGAGTCGAGGAGGATTCCTTCGTTTGAAAGCCTCCTCGTAGCGTTGAACATCCCATCGCGAGCTGGGCGTTCCGCCGGGCATGTACTAAGCAACGATGGGGCTCGCATGGAGTATTCCCTCGTTGAGCGTGGACGCCAGTATCTAGGACTAACGTCGAGCTTTTAAGATTTTAAGATTCCTGCCCGTACCTAGGCATTCCTCCGTTGTATAGGCGCGTCTCCTCGGCGGGATTTGCAGCCTTCGTTGAAGAGCATGTCGAATTACGCTATTTTCAACTATAGTATTGTTTTAGCTTCTCAGCATTCCACGTGCGAGGAATTTCTTTGCCATAGAGATCTTCGAGGTGGTATGCTCCGTTTTCTGTTTTTGCTCGGACTCGATATGGTCCTTCCCAATTAGCTGCGAGCTTCCCTTCTCGCGAGTCCTTTTGGTTTCTTCTTAGTACCAGGCTCCCTACCTCGAAATCTCTTTTGATGACCTTTTTATCATGCCGAGCAGCTATTTTCTGCTTGAGGGCTGCTTCTCGAAGAGAAGCCCCTGTTCTTAGTTCCTCCACGAGATCTAGTTCTTCTCTCAGTAACTCGTCGTTTATATCCTCCTCGAGAGGATATTCGACCCTCGAGGATGGTTCTCCTATCTCCACGGGAATTACTGCCTCCGTTCCATATGCTAATCGGAAGGGCGTTTCCCCGGTGGTGGAATGAGGAGTAGTTCTGTAAGACCACAGGACGTTGTGCAGTTCCTCGGTCCAGTTTCCTTTAGATGCGCCCATCCTTCGTCTTAGTCCTCGTAATAACACGCGGTTGGCTGCTTCAGCTTGCCCGTTGGTTTGAGGATGCTCGACTGACGCGAAGTGCTGAGTGGTGCCTATTGCGGCGAGGAATTCTTGGAACTTTTTGTTTGTGAACTGCGTTCCGTTGTCCGTTACCACCACTTGAGGGATTCTGAATCTTGCGAGGACGTCTCTTTTGAAGAAACGTAGTATGTTGGATGCGCTGATTTTTGCGAGAGGCTCCGCTTCAATCCACTTGGTGAAATAGTCCACGGCAACTATGAGGTATTTGACTTGCCTCGCAGCTGTTGGAAAGGGGCCGAGGATGTCCATTCCCCACCAGGCAAACGGCCACGGGGAGATCATCGTTTTCAGCTCGTTAGCTGGTGCGAGGTGCATGTCCGCGTGTCTTTGGCACTTGTCACATTTAAGGACGTGGTCTTTGGCGTCGTTTTGCATCGTCGGCCAATAGTACCCAGCTCTTAGTGCCTTTCTTGCTAAAGATCGCCCACCAATATGTTGCCCATTGATTCCTTCGTGGATTTCTTGCAAGATGAACTCTACGCGTGCTTCCTCCACACATTTGAGCAATGGGATTGAGAATCCTCTTCGATACAATTTGTCGTCGAGAAGGACATACGAGCACGCTCTTTTTCGGATTCTCGTTGCTTCTTTGGCGTCTACGGGCAGTGTGTTTGACTTCAGGAAATTGTATACCGGGGACATCCAGCTTTGTTCGTTGACAGCACAAATGTGCATGACTTCTGCTGTTTTTTCGATGCTCGGTTTTGTTAATGTTTCTTGAATGAGGGATTGATTGCCCGCTTTTTTGCGCCTTGTGCTCGCAAGTTTTGAAAGGACGTCTGCTCGTGCGTTATGTTCTCGAGGAACATGTTTCACCTCCGTTCCTTTAAACTTTGCGAGTTTTGCCCTGATGAGGTTCAGGTATTCGAGGAGTCGTTCCTCTTTCGTCTGGTATTCTCCTGATATTTGGGATGCTACTAGCTGCGAATCTGTGAATATTCTGATTTCATCGGCTCCCATATCCTCGGCTAATCTTAACCCTGCTAGGAAAGCTTCGTATTCGGCTTGGTTGTTCGTCGTTGGGAAAGAAAGTCCGAGGGATACTTCTATTAGGACCCCGTCCTCGTTTTCGAGAATGATGCCCGCCCCACTTCCCTGTGAATTCGAGGATCCGTCGACGAAGATGGTCCATTTATTCTTTTCGGAAGTGGTCGACGTTGTCATTTCGGCGACGAAATCAGCAAGTACTTGGGCTTTCAATGCCTTTCTACTTTCGAAGCTTATGTCGAATTCTGCGAGCTCCAACGACCATTTCAACATTCGTCCGACCATATCTGGTCGTGCCAGCAATTGCTTTACGGGTTGATCTGTCCGGATGATGATGGAATGGGCGAGGAAATAATATCGAAGTTTCCTCGCAGCCATTATTACTGCTAGAGCAATTTTTTCTATTTGCAAGTATCGGAGTTCGGGTCCTTGTAGTGCTCTGCTTACAAAGTAAACAGGCTTTTGCCCTTGCTCGGTTTCTCTTATGAGAACGGCGCTTATGGCCTCTGATGCTACTGCGAGGTAAAGATAGAGTTTTTCGTCCTCGACTGGTCGTGTTAACACTGGAGGTTCGGATAATGCTCGTTTTAGGTGTTGTAATGCTCCTTCGCACTCTTCAGTCCATTCGAAAGTTGTTTCTTTCCTGAGGAGTTTAAAGAGGGGCAGAGCATGTTGAGCAGATTTGGCGACGAATCTGGCCATCGAGGTTAACATGCCATTCAACGTTTGTATGGACTTCTTCGATTTTGGAGTTGGATAATCGAAGAAAGCTCTGCATTTGTCGGGGTTGGCTTCTATTCCTCGTTCAGTTAAATAAAAACCGAGGAACTTTCCAGCCTTTACCCCAAACGTGCATTTTTCTGGGTTGAACCTCATGTTAAACTTTCTTGCTTGGTCGAACACCCTTTTTAAGTGGATGGTATGATCGATTTCCTCCTCGGATTTAACGATCATGTCGTCCATGTAAACCTCGAGCATATCCCCAATTTCATTGTGAAATACTTTGTTCATCATCCTTTGGTAGGTGGCACCTGCATTTTTGAGCCCGAAAGGCATTACATTATAATAATAATTACCTGTTTCGGTCATGAAAGCTGTTTTCTTTTTATCGATTTCAGCCATTTTTATTTGATTATAACCGGAATATGCGTCCATAAACGATAGTAATTTAAATCCCGAGGAATTATCTACTAATTTATCTATGTTTGGCAAAGGATAAGCATCTTTAGGGCAAGCCCTATTAAGATCGGTATAATCAACACACATACGCCACTTTCCATTAGATTTTTTAACAAGTACAACATTAGAAAGCCAGGTTGTGTACTGGGCTTCAGCAATGAAATTGGCCTCTAGGAGGTCTTTAACAGCCTTTCGAGCAGCCTCCGCTTTTTCGGGAGACTGCTTCCTACGACGCTGAACTACAGCACTAGCCCTAGGATCTATGGTCAATTGATGACAAGCGACCCCGGGGTCTATT
The DNA here is from genome assembly GCA_951799995.1 of Trifolium subterraneum. Classification (NCBI taxonomy): domain Eukaryota; kingdom Viridiplantae; phylum Streptophyta; class Magnoliopsida; order Fabales; family Fabaceae; genus Trifolium; species Trifolium subterraneum. Next base: position 42,682,490 of record OX637464.1, read on the forward strand.
CCGGGCATTTCAGCTGCACTCCAGGCGAACAGTTCAGCATTCTCTCTTAAGCAAGCTTTCAACTGCCTTTTTACTAAGTCGGGGAGATCAGCTCCAATCTTCACACCTTTGGTTGGATCCTCGCCAAAGGGAACTAGCTCGAATTCTCCATCAGGGATGGGACGATAGCTTTCTTTGATCAAGAGGTCGTCTTTGCCTATCTTCTTTTCTTGCTTGCGCTCCCTCTTGGTAGTTCGAGCATCTAATTCAACTTCATCCTCGACGCTGATTGAGTTTACGCCGGGGAGCTTTGCCTCTGCTTTCTTCTTCTTCGGCGTAACTACAGAGTTGAGGTTTTTGGACGCAGCTTCAAAGCATCGCCGAGCAGCTTCTATGTCCCCGTTGATTGTGGCGACCTGGCCATCTCTGGTGTAATACTTCAGCTTCAGATGGATGGTCGAGGACACTGCAAACAGTTCAGCTAGAGTTGGTCGTCCAATGATGCAGTTGTATAGAGACGGGCAGTCGACGACCAGGAATTTAACCTTCACGGATTTCATGGCTTTGTTTTCGCCAAAGGTGACGATCAGGTCCACGTATCCCCAAGGTTTTGTCGTTGATCCATTGAACCCTTGAAGGTCAGATCCAACGTAAGGGACCAAATTTTCCTCGGTAAGCTGCAGCACTTTGAAGAGTCCTGAGTACATAATGTCACAGGAGCTTCCTTGGTCGACGAGGATTCTCCTCACGTCGAAGTTAGCCATTTTTGCTCTGACGAGCAATGGAATTTGAAAGTTCGGTGATCCTCCGGGGACCTCTTCCCTGTAAAATGCCAAAGGGACAGAGCTTTCTTTTACCTCCGTTATTTTTATTTCCTCGACAGGGGATGCCTTTTCTAACTCATCGAATTTTCTTTTGATGGATCCGATGGTTATGGGGTTAAATCCTCCTCCGGAGATGACTAGCGCTCCGGGGAAATTTTCCCAACTCCCGTCCAGATGCGCAGCAAGGTAATCAAGGGCTCCTTTTTCCTCGTCAGTTTGCAGAGGAAAGAAATCTTCAGGTCTTGAAATGGCGAGGGCCACCCCTCCGATCACTCTATTTTCGTCCTCGTCATGTTGTTCCGGGCTTGCTGGATCAACTGCCAACTGATTTTGTCGAGGAGCACTATTATTGGCAGCCCTTGGCTGCCCATCCACATACTGTCGTGCATATCCCTTTTGAATAAGGATTTCAATGGCGTCTTTCAGATGCACACAGTCATCAGTAACATGCCCGTAACTTTTGTGGAAACGACAAAATTTCTTCTTGTCCACGTTCGGTTTTGCGGGCAGCTGTTTTGGGAACCTGATCCCCGCGCTTTTGAATTCAGCATTCGATATTTCGGACAAGATCCTGTCTCGAGGAGCATTCAGGGGAGTGTGGTAGGTGAATTGACTTTTTGGTGGTTTAGCCTCTCGGACTTTTCCACCTTCTCTTTTCTTTTCGTCTCCTCGACGCTCTTCTCTCTTCGAGGAGGGTCCACCGACCTCGAAATTTTTAGGTCTCCTGACCTCGGAAGCCTTTTGTTTATCCTCGTACTTGATATATCGTTGAGCCAACTCAAAGAATGCGTCGAGGGTTTCTATTTCGAGGATCCCAACCGCTTCTTGGAACTTTGTTCCTTCGCGCAATCCTTCTTCGAGGAGATACAGCTTCATCTTGTCGGTCGCCTCGACCTCGACAGATATTTTGTTGAACCTCTCGATGTAATTCCGAAGAGATTCCTCGGGACCTTGGACGATTGCCTTTAAGCTGGCCACCGTTTTCGGATGTCGCCGAGAAGTTGTGAAGTGTGCCGTGAACATTCGGCATAGTTCCTCCCAAGAGTCGATCGAGCCAGGAGGTAAGTTCCTCCACCAGGTTGATGCTCCTCGAGTTAGAGACAGTGGGAACAACTTGCACTTGATTGATCCTCGGAGATTTCTGTAGTCGAGGGCAGTTTCCACGCTCTGGACATGCTCGTCAGGATCAGTTGTCCCATCATACTTGTCCAGCGTCGGGGGTTTTTCCAATTCTCGTGGGAGTGGAATGTCCATAATTCTTCTCGAGAGGGGTCCTCGGTGCCTCTCGTCTTCACTGCTCGGAGATTCTCTTCTTGGGGAATGTCGGGCATTGCCTCCACGAGCAGCTGCTCCACCGCTCCTCGGTGGTGATCGGTTATTTCTCCGAGGAGGGGAACGTTTGTTCCTTGGCGGGGAAACGTGGTTGTTCCTTCGTGGAGGAGAGTGATTCTTCCTTTGAGGAACGTCTCTGGGAGGACTTACTGGTCTCTCCGCATTTCGTCGAGGTGCAGGCCTCGGGGACCTAGACCTCGATCGTGAGCGATCGTTCACAGGGGTTGGTGATCTCTGTCGACGAGTACTCCGCGACGCCTTTGAAGCAGCACGCGATTCCTCGACTGCCCGGAGCCGCCTATTCTGCTCGCGGATCAGCTCATTCTGTCCACGCATGTTGTTCGCTTGCTCGCGAAGTATCTCTCCCTGTCTGTTGATAGTGTTGACCAATGCAGCCATCACTACCTCCATGGGTGCTCCTTGTGGAACTTGTGGAACCACCAATGGATCTTCTGGTTGTGGAGGTTGCGGCGGCGGTACATCAAGCGGAGTTGCTTGTGCATGCGCAGCGCTGCCTTCTGGTGTGACAGAGGCTTCCATTCCATCAAATTGGTTTTGGTTTGGGTGATTTTGAGGATTTGGGTTGTTCTCTCCTACAAATTCACGATCAGCACCAGCCATTTGGTCAAGAAATGGGTTTTTTTGTAAGTTTTGGTCTAATTCTGGGAAAAGACGGGGGAAACTTTAAATCCCCACAGACGGCGCCACTGATCTTTACCTTGATCAGAGTCGACCAGATGCTGGTGCACGGCTGTTCGAGATGTCGAGCAGTCCAAATATACCCGGAGGGGGGTTGTGTACCTGCAGACACTCCGACGCTCAAGTCAGTTGAGGAAGGAGTAGGTTTTCAATATAGAATGTTACGTACCTTTGTGAAGTTGTGGAAAGGTCTATATATAGCCCCAGCGCTTGGCCAAGGCCGTTGATGGGCAGTTAATGCCCATCAATGGCTGTCGGAAAACGGCTGAGGAGCCGTGATGAGCATTTAATGCTCATCATTCCGGTGTTGGGCGTTACGAATCTCAGGGGAGACGTACGCTGCTCAACGGTTGGGCGTTGTTGGGCTTGCACCTTGGGGCTTGCTCGGCGGCCCAATAGAGGAAATGCCCAACGTGTTGGGCATTTAGGCCCAGTCCAGAACATCTTCCATTTTCAGTGCCGCTGTTCTTCACAAGTCATAACATGTCTTCTCTGCTCCAGTTCAATGTTCTGAATATTCAAGAAATACAAGAAATGAAGGTTCAAATTGTGTTTCTATATGTTTAATTGTTTTTCGACCAAATGAAACTCAATGAACACAAGACAAATAAAACAACAAGTGAAGGTCACGCATGAAACCATTAACTAGGTTGCTCTAGTCCACTTGCTTGAGTGAGTTTGCCTTGATCTCAAGGACTTAATCCACTATAATCTAACTGATTTTCTTGAGGCAACTGACTAAACCTAATCCCTTAAGGATATCAACAACTGTTGGAACAAAGTTCACATTGGTGTGTGAATAGAAAATAAAATTGAGTCTCGCATCGGATACTAGAGAAAATTAGTATGTTGTAGCATACTGTGTGTATTTTGAGAAAATAAAAATATTTAGTCTCACATTGATTAATTACACACAATTTTACTTATGGTGATTTATTTTCCATCATTTTGTAACTGCTAAATTTATGAAGAAAAGAAAAAAAACCGTTTTCACAATAACACATATTAAGAGTGGCAACTCACAAAAAGAAAGGATATAGTTTTCATTTTGTACGAGAATAGTATATAAAGTGTGTTTGGAACTTTCAACCCTAATGAACAATTGGCAAGTCTATGACGGCTGCAAAAATGGAACTCCACATTCCCAAAGTAATAAGCATCAGTTTTTTAAGAGAGTAGCCTCACACACTGATTCTTCCTAGAAAATCGAGAAATCGCTCATAAAAAGTGTAAGTGGCTATTCCACGGCTGGACAACAAGTACACTTAATTTGTAAGAGGTGTGAAGGGGATAGATGATGTCCAGGTTATAGAAAATTTGGAAACAAATAAGCCATATCGACATGCAAAATCTTGAAGGTCTTTGCTTTTATGAGTGGTGCAGTCGATTCAGTGAGTTCTATATATTGCACTGGTGATAGGATATACAACTGAGATAGGAGCAATGAAACGGGAAGAGAGGTAATTAAACAATAGTCTGATAGTATCTTATGAGTTGAATATATATGTATTATTGTTTTGCAGTTTTAATCCGTGCTCTAGGAATATGGATTAATGGAAATAGTTCATAAGATTTTATTTTCTTATTAACAATCTAACGTGAGAGATTTTGTCTATATTATGTTGAATCATATTTGCAACAAGAGAGTATATGCTTTAGCTATACTTAATTATATTCTTGCAACCTGTTTTAAGAAGTGATCTTAGTATCACTAGTTCCTTCAAATTAAGAATGGTAATAGTACCATAATCCCTTTGATTTAAGATTGGTCTTAGTACCATATTAGAATGACCTCAGTGTCATTATATTGATTGATATTGTAGTATCAATACGGTGGTATCGTAGTACCAATGAATCATGGATTGATATTGTAGTATCAATATGGTGGTATCGTAGTACCACTACTTCATAGATTGATATTGTAGTATCAATTCGAGTGGTATCGTAGTACCATTCAAGAACGTGTATTCTTTGACCAATTTCTACCGTGCAGTAGCAAATCGGTATACAGTTATAACTGGGCTGTTTTATCCTGGGGACTTCGTGATTAATACTCTGCTTGCACAATTTTGGGCAGTGCCGCGAAACGTCTTAAAGAGAGCGACCTAGTCCGCGACTCAACCCAGTAATATCTTCGGTGGCTGAAAATTATTTTTAATGATTTTTTAACTTCGGTAACAACAACAACTGTTGATTTTACAACTGACTTGTGTTTACAAAATTGCTTCTTAATAAGCAGATTACACAATGACTTTACATCCTTATATAGACAATTGACAACACTAAATGTTTATAAGGATGTATATGTATATGTTGTATATGTGTATATATGCGTGTGTATGTGTGATTCTTCAAGTTCTTCGTCGTTCTTATATAGCTGATGAAGAATTGTACTGTTGAAATTTGAGAATGGAAGCTTTCCTTTTCTTTAATTGCAGATATGAGGATTTCAATAACTTCAGGTTAACCGTTGGTAGAACCTTCCATATTTGGTTCACCATTCTGAGTTTTATAAGGAAACAAAGCCTTATTTGGTGCTCGTCATACCAATTGATTGCAAAAGATCTTCTTTCAACGTTTCTTTCTAAATCATTGACTTTGTATTTGCATTTAAGTTGAAGCTTGATCAAATTCTTTATTAATTTCTTCATATTCTTACAACTTGATTCTATAGTTGATGTAGAGGGTTGATGCTCAGAGTCTGTAGTCCAGAGCTAGTGATATAGAGTCTTAAACCTACCTTGTCTAGAGTCGTTCTTTCACTAAGTCCATAATCCAGAGCCTTAAATTTCAAACTATAAAATCACTATTTTGTTGTCTCAGAATCAGCTATTATTTATTAAAACTTAGGCTTAAAAGCATTTTGGTCAGCCTATTTTGATATTTTTTTTTGTTTCCTCATTTTAAAACTCAACTTTTTGGTCCTCTATTTTAAAAGTCAACATTTTTTTAAGTCCTCGTATCATTTTAATGACATGGCCCTACATTTGCTAATGTGGCAATGATGAATAAGAAAAAAAATGACATGTCGTTATGTTATTGTGCTTTGTTGAAATTCTTGAATGAGTTTTTTAGAATTGCTGTAAACTAGTGTACAGGCCCTGTGCGATGCACGGTTCTTATATTTTTTTATTTTTAAATTATCATGATAATATTGACATGAAATTTTCACCGTTATTAGTGATGATTAATTTCTATTGGATAACGTGTGGAGTACATAAGGCGAGTTCTCTCATAAGGTGAGTTTTCTCCTCCAAACTGAATTTTTTTCATATGATGAGTAAGCAATCGATCCTCTCACCACATGATTAAGGGGATAAAGACCCTTAGCGCTTGAACCAATTCATTGTTGATCGGTTCAAGTAAATTCTATTACACAAATTAGATCATTTATGTTTATAAGCAAGTTACGATATCCACGTGATGTAACTCAAATGATATGAATGTCACATTATATATGCGAAGAATAGAGTTTAAACTGAAATTCTCCATTCATTCATCTCAAGAGTTTATATTGGAAAAAAAACGGAATCTAAGAACAAAAATTATTTTGGAAAAAAATGAAATCAACTACGTGAATTAATAAAAAAAAATTATAAATCAAATTAAAAGTATTTTATTTTATCAAAATCTGTTTAATTATCGCCGCTAAAGTTTCTTTTATTCTTACGTAACTCATTCTTATAATAATGTATCTATAATTATTATTATTTTGACTAAATTTTCTATATATTTCTTTGTAACGAATTTTTTATTGTTTTTGTTTTTTGATAATTTTGATAATTTTTGTTATATGTTCCTAATTTTATGTATAAATTCGTATATTTTCTTTTTGTTCTACTCATCTTATTCTTTCTATATTATTTCTATAATTTTTTTATTAACTAAACTTTCTATAATTTTTTATATTTTTTATATTTTGTTCTATTTTTACGCATAGATTCATATATAATCTTTTTATTGTATTTATCTTATTTTTCTATAATATTATTTGTAAAATTACGAATATACTATTGCTATTCACACTAAGAGCACCTCTAGCGGAGGTTACTTTGTATATGTCCCCCAGCGTGTCATTTGAAATTGCAGTAGTTAACCACTAGTGTTGAAAAGCAGTTCGACAAGTGGCATCACGGTGCTTTCAGAACATAACGTTACTTCAACAAATTTGGCAGTAAAATAATACTTTTTTATTTGTTTTGGTACAACTAAAATAATAACATATGAGGTAAAATTATGGGACCCAACATGAGTTCTTTAGAGTTGCACTATTGGAGTAAAAATAAATGAGTTACTTCAAGATGATGTGGTTTTAATGGGACCCATAAAATATTGTTGAGTAGAGTTCACCATTGGAGGTGCTCTAACAAATTATTTATTAAATTCAATAAAAAATACTATTGCTATTAGCACTGTCGTTTTATAAGGACACCCTTGCAGGAAAAAAGAATGGGTCAAGTCCAATCTCTCTCATTAACCCAGCTAGCATACTTCCTTTATTCTCAAACCCTAAGAAATTGAAAGGCACGCCATGGCCTCGTTTTCTTCATCTCCTCTACCATCTCTATCTTTCTTTCATTAATATATGATGATTGCTTGTAGGGTTCAATTAAATTGTATTACACAATGGGCTAGAGTCCTATCGTGTTGATAATTTATAAAGTCTATGTTATTGATACGAAGTTTCCAACGTTGTTATTGATAACTAATCTGACGGAAAATCTATGAGACGCACAAGATGAAATATCACCCCATTCAAAATAAAAATCATTTATTATTACTTTTTGTATTTAAAACCCTTTTGCATGGTCCTCGCCGGAGTTCGAATTACGGACACTACACTTATTCACCTTTAAACTGAAATTTCTAGTTAAAGACTTTTTAACCAACAAAAAAACCTTTTGCATGTAGAGAAGAAGGAGATAAAAAGAAAAATGATACCATGTGTTCATTTGGGCTGAATGGCCCAACCCATAAATAAATAAAAACGTAACACTAAGCCCCCTCTCTAACCCTAGCCGCCGCATAATCGCATCCGTCCAATTTTGTTTGCTTCCATTGCAAGCAATCCTTTTCGGCCATGCCCTGTCACCGTCCGGTCTCCTCCGATCATGAAACCACAACCCTTAGAGAAACCCTTTTTGTGTCTCAGATCGATTACACTGTCTTCCCGGCCACCTAGAACCCGTTTCCCGGACACACTGTCTTCAACAAAACTCACCACAGTCGTTTCTTCATGTATACCACAACCACCACTTTAGTCAAACCCATATCTGGTTGAAACCATGAAATCACTCAAAAACATGTCCATTTCTTCCGTTTTTTCACTCAAAAATCATGAAATCGTCATACACATAAATCAATCTCGTGCTTTTAATGTCAAGCCGCCACGTGCAGTGCGACATGGATGTTTGTAGTAGTGAGGATGTGTCGTTACATTTCTCATCTACACATTTTTAACAGGACTCAGGTGAAATCTAAACATGATTTATTCAATTGTAGCTTATATGATCAGGTTTCAACTTAATTTATTAACACAGTTTGTTGTTTTAACTTTTACTGGACACCGGCACTTTTGTAGATTTTCATATATGATATGAAAAGAATTATAATAAAAAATTTAAAATAAATTTTCAAAAAGAAAATATTCAAATGATAGTGACGATAAAAATGATAATATTTGGTACAAAGACGAATTTAGATAAATAGTTTACAAAATAACTACTAAACATTATGCTAATTGACCAAAACCGTTATATTCCACCATCTATAAAAAAATTGAAAAGTTAGAAAATACAAATATATAATAAAAACTAAAACTAAAAAAATATATAAAAAAAACTCACAAAAAATCCAGTTTTCACATTATTTTCAGTCAGTTGATCTTTTAGTTTTAAGGCAAAATTGGAGCAATTGTGAGAAAACGATAGGAGGTCGGTAGATTTCGGAAGATCATGATGAAAATATGATAAAACATTACATTTATCCAAATTAAATTTCATACGAGGATGAATAACACAATCAAATATGTCCTTTAAAATCAATTCAAACCGACTCATCCCAGTGCATAATAAAATCGCTCAAGCACCATACTGAATATTATAAAAATCAAGCACTGCAGACCATCTGTGTATAAAATATATATTGCTATTAATTTTTTCAACTAAAACTTCAAATTGATTTCCATTTGGATAAATATGTGTAGCATAATGATGTACGTTGTAACGAAAATCAGATGCAAATATTTTTTGTAACATGAATGCGCCCTAAAATATAAAAAAATAACAGTGTTAAATCTTTACCAATGTGAAATGCTCAAATACATCCAGTTGAAATATTTTGATCAGCCGTATAGTAGCAATGGAAACACAAATTTGTGAAAATATGTATCTTTTATAAAACAAAGCATATACAATAAATATTCATACATATATTTATTAAAAAAATGGATTTTTTTTTTATAATAAAATGAAATTCTATTTAAATAAAATAAATATTTGCATAGCATATGTATAATTGATTTCTATTTAAAAAAAAAAATTGGAGTTATATAAAAAAAATTGAACGTAAACAAAGCATATACGATAATATTCATAACATATCTTTATAAAAAAAATGGATTTATATTTAAATAAATTAAATATTTGTATATCGAAATCCGGTGAGTTATTATTTTAACAATTTATTTGAAATAAAATAGGGTTAAAGTAGGATTAATTAGGGTGAACTGGAGAAATATATATCTTGATATGTTATTAATAATAAATCTTAATTAAGAAAAAATATATATTAAATATTAAAAAAATTCACGTAGATCAACTAAAAATAATTGGATTAGAAAAAGAAAGGAATGTGTGATGGAAATATAAATAAACCTATAAATGTAATTTACGTACTATAAGTTTACAAATTTTATCTCCAGGTATGGTTCCTATAAACATTTCTTAATTTTAGTCTTTTTTCTAAAAGAAAAAAAATGCTATATACTCTCTATTATATATAGTAGAACGGCATAATGTAATTTATTTGTCAAGTTTATATTGAGATTGTTTTAATATTTTATTTACTGAAATTATGAATGAAAAAATGAATTTGATCTTCAACTATTATCATGTACATTTGATTTGTTAAAAAAATAAGTGACTTAATAAGATAACTTCGATTATACCGTGTTTTGTTTTAAAACTGTTTTTGGGATTGAACAAACTAGAGACAAAGAGATTGGACAAAAATTAAAATATTTGTCCCCATTGAATTACCAGACAACTTTTTATCCTCTGCATAAATTGTCTAAAATACCAATATAACATTTCTTCAATAAGTATCGTACAACACAAAATTTGTTTAATATTTTTTTTGAATGGAAAATTTGTTTAATATTGAAATGTTATTCATGTGCTATTTTATCTTCTACTGCTATGTCTATTACTTATGTTTCCTGATCAAACAAACTCGATGTAGTCCATTCTGTTCTAACACTTATAGACAAATTTCAATTATTTCCTGTTAGTGATTCAATACTTTATTTTTTTAATTACGTAATCGAGTAGGCCTTTGATTAGGCTCCCACGGCCCCATGAGTTTGTCCAAAATCCAATTGATAAACTTTCGAATTTTACTCTTTAGGTCCTCCTAGTTGCTTCCAGACCCCCAAAATACCCCTGAATTTGGGACCAGAGGCATTTGGTTTCTATAATCCGAAATTAAATTAACTTCGGAAGTTAACTTCTGAAAATGCTTAAGTTTAGATTATACGTTTCCAAAGCACTTACGTTCGAAACACACATTCCGAAATAATGTTTTATAGATTGAAATCCAGAAATTCAGATTCATTTTCGTTTGCTATGCGTGGGAGAACAACAACACTAGAACAAGATGAAGAACAACGCGCAGTCGACTACGCCACATGCGAAGGAGCCCTGCGCGATGCGCCAGGGACATAGCCTCACCGTGATTTCTGCTTTTCAACAATTCAAAGGCAAATCTCCAACATGTTGAAAATGAAAAATGGGTATTAATTAACAAAACAGAGCAAAAAACACAAAAGGGTTGTTAGTTAGTTACTTACGCCATGAAGGTGAGGTTCTAATGCAGTAATCAACACCAAGAAGTTGTTCCTTGACAGGATGAGGTTGAAACTCATGAACGTTTCCTCTTCCTTCACCAGATTCCATTGTTTTTCTTTTGTTTCTTCACTCACTCACTCATTTTGTTCTCGTTTTGTATATGTATATATGACAATGTTTGTTTTTATAGTGGTAATAATGAGAGAGAGAGAGAGAGAGAGAGAGAGAGAGAGAGAGAGAGAGAGAGAGAGAGAGAGAGAGAGAGAGAGAGAGAGAGAGAGAGAGAGAGAGAGAGAGAGAGAGAGAGAGAGAGAGAGAGAGAGAGAGAGAGAGAGAGAGAGAGAGAGAGAGAGAGAGAGAGAGAGAGAGAGAGAGCTGACAATATGTTTTTACCCTACTGAATCATTTTAGAGGTTTTTGTGTTAAGAGTTTTTGGAGGTTTTAGTGATAAGTATAAAAGGAAGGTTTGTGTACTATTGAAAGTTGGCAAAACGAATCATTTTAGAGTAGTGTGTAGTGTGTGTCATTTGGTACTCCTAATACTACCACTACTTATTTTTTGTATTTTCTGCATTATCTCCTTTAATCTTACTTTGTTTAGGATTAATAATCCATGGTTGTTTTTTTAGTAATTAGTAGTAAAAATGGAAGGGGTGTTTGTGGTGATTTCTTATCAAGCAAGGCATTTCATTTTAGAGGTTTTTGTGTTGAGAGGTTTTGGGGGTTTTAGTGATAAGTATCAAACGAAGGTTTGTACTATTGAAAACTGGCAAAACGAATCATTTTAGCGTAGTGTGTAGTGTGTGTCATTTGGTACTCCTAATACTACCACTACTTTTTTTGTATATTCTGCATTATCTCCTTTAATCTTACTTTGTTTAGGATTAATAATCCTTGGTTGTTTGTTTAGCAATTAGTAGTACAAATGAAATGGGTGTTGTGGTGATTTCTTATCAAGCAAGGCATGTCACTAGGCTAGGTCAACTCTATCGTTGGTTTCATTATACCTATAACGATCACTAGAAAAAGATATGTACTACTACTATCTCGATGCAGCGAAGTTGGGTGGTTCTATTATGGCGGGGGAAGGCCTACTTCTACTACAAATGATATTAGTAAATATTATTATATTCAATCCATGTTTTTTTTGTTACACTATCAATAAGAAAATTAATTTCTCTTCTTTGACTTCTCTAAGTTTTCTTTTTTGCCCTTGCAAAAAAACTTCGGAACGCGTTTTCCAATTTTTTTTGCCATCAATAAAAACTTCATAATGTATTTTCCGAATTTAAACTATAAAAACTTTAAAAAACACGGTCCAAAATTTTTGTTTAGGGGCATAAACGGGATTGCATGGAAAAAAGATAGTCATAAGGGGAATAGAAAAATTGTATCAATAACATGTCATGTGGTTGATGCTATGATGATATATTTTTGTTTCTCTTTCTTCTTTGTTTGTTCAGTACCTCTGTTTTTGTTTTGTTTATATATATATTGCAATGTTTTGTTATTATAGTAACTTTGAGTATCAGAAGTAGACCTTTGTCATCATTTCCCCACACACTCTCTGACTATCAAAATATTAGTCTTTGATGGTCATTGAGAGAGAGAGTGTGTGCGGAAATGATGACAGAGTTGACAAAGACTTTGTGATTCTAATGAATCATTTTAGAGTAGTGTGTGTACCGTGTCATTTGGTTTGTTGGTAAAAACAAGATATTGTTCAATTTGTCACGAGAAATATTTTCAAAATAGAAAATTTTCAAAATATTTTATAATAGATAAATAAATATATTTATGATCAAAGTTATACATTAACATGTGTGCAGTGGTAAAAACAACGCTAAAGAAACGAAGGAAATAATATTTTTAAAATAAATTATCAATATATTTAATATAATAAAGATTTCATAGTCAAAAGCTTCCACTCTTTATTGTCGGGCTATACCAGCCAAAAACAAATAGAATTTTTTTGAAAGTGATAGAGGAAAGGAAATCATGGTACTAAAAAGAGAAGACTTAGATCCTCTCCTTCCCTTTATTATCTCCATCCCTATAAAAATGAAAGCTATAGATTGGTGCAAGCAGAACACTTGCTTTGAACCAACTGCCAAAAAATTTCCTTGCTCTAAGGAATCATAGAGTCCTCCCTGGTTTCATATTTATCTTCATCATATTTGGAGCGGTAGTTGCTGATGACATACTATTACCACCACCACCTTCTCCACTGTACCCACCACCACAAAATGACTTTTTGACAAGATGGCTATGGCGTATGGGAGTGCGGATTGGAGGACGTTGGGCATGGTCTTTACGTGGTGCAGTTGCGACGGCTATCTTTAGCTCGGTGGTAGCTTGTTATCACAAGCATAAGAAGAAGAAGGATGGATGCGGTGTGTGCCGACGCCGACCACAATCCGAAGGTCCGCAGTGAGCCCCTTCGGATCCTTGTGGAGATAGAGTTCAACCTTAGTTCCAACGGATCTAATGCAAAAGTTAAAGTCGTGAATGAAGATGTAAACATCACTAAGCTTGTTCTTGCAGTTTCTTTTGTATGATCCAATTCCTTTTATATTTGTCACAATCATGTTATTATGGCAAATAATACAACTCTAAACAAAGATAACTATGATGTTGCATTAATGAAAACTGCCATAATCAATGTAAGTAGCAATTATGTTGTCTTATCATCCAGACTTAAATATCAATACAAAATCTTGTAATCGGCCATTCCAAATTTTGACCTTTCCCTACCTAATTGGAAAAGACTCCACTTTGCTTCAATTTTAATTACGTTGGAATGAAGACATAAAGATTATTGTTTTGCTTAATCTTTTTTTTAACAAAATTTGTATATTGAATTAGTTTTCATATTAATGAATTTTATTTTTTTTGAGTTATTTGCAATGTTTATTGTGGATTTTAATAAATGTTTATTTGCAATGTTTATTTACAATTTTTTGAGTTATTTTTTAGTACCATAAAGGGTGTTACAAAATTTTTGCTAATACACAATGATTATTATCTAAATTTTTGGGTTTTAATCTCAATTTTCTTGTAACCAATAATATGATGATAAAAATGATTGAAAATGATTCAATTTTCTTTATTCTTCACTCTTTGTGTGTGTACTTATTGAATTGTGTAGGAATTTAGAAATTTGTTTCAGTTTTCTTTATTCTTCGCTCTTTGATGATTTCAGGGTTTAGCAGCAGGACTATTGGTGATGATGCAGAAGCGAGTTCAATAAACTTGAAAATTACTAAGAGTCATTCCTGATTTCATATTTTTTTTCATCATATTTTGAGCGGTAGTTGCTGAAGGTGCGTGGAGAAAACACAAGAAGGAGGGTTGAATTGTGTTTTGGATATTTAAAAACTTTCCAAGATATTTAAACCTTTTCAGAGTCTTTAAAGCACAGCGGATTGTTCACACAATTAACTTATGGCGTTATGAATGATGAAGGAGTAAATGAGAGAGTGAGAGAGAGAAGAATACACAACAATTTATACTGGTTCCCCTCATAAATTGAGAGTACTCCAGTCCCGTTGTTTCCAAGAGAGTTCACTATAATCACAAAGATTACAATAGATGCTCAAGCACACAAGCTCAAGACTTCCTGCTCTTAGTCACACAAGACAGAGAGACTTCCTTGCTCTGATCACACAAGATCAAAGACTTCCTTGCTCTGATCACACAAGATCAGAGACTTCCTTGCTCAAGCACACAAGCTTAAGACTTCCTGCTCTAAGTCACACAAGACAGAGAGACTTCCTTGCTCCTACATTCAGCAGAAGACTTCATTGCTCTAATCACTAAGATTGAGACTTATATGCTTCTACACTAAGCAGAAGACTTTCTTACTTCTACACTAAGCAGAAGAGCTTCTACCCTAAGCAGAAGACTTTGTTGCTTCTACACTAAGCAGAAGATTTACTACTAACTTATAAGCTTAAACTTATTACAAACATAATAACTTCAGAGGCTTAAGCTAGTTTCTATGCTCACTTCATTTGAGAGATATTTTCTATTACAATGCAGCAAATTCTCACTTTCTTCTGAGAGATGTTTTCTAATGAAGATCGCTAGTCATCAATTCATTCTTTGGCATATTTATATGAGTTGAGAAAGACATTGAGACGTTGGAGAAATTCCCGTTGTAAAATGGACAGTTGTAGTCTTTGAAGATCCGTTGAGTAAAGCCACGTCTTCCTTTGCAGAGAGGCTTCACCTTTACTGTTTGTCCAATAGTACAGTTATAAGGTACAACTAGCTCCTAGAGAGAGAGGGATCACATCCTTTGTGACCGTTGCAATTAGTTGACCTTAGAACAAATCATCAGGTTTGATAAGTTGTAGTTGATGTAGCCCTTCTGATGATTTGGGGAATTCTTTTGCTTCTGATGAACCTTTGATAATTTGGAGTCTGATTGGTCTTTGAATGGTTGGCCTCTGATAGTCCTTCGCAATTCAGCTTCTGAACGTCTTCATCCTCTGAATGACTCATGACTAGCAGACAGCATCTGAACTCTTGTAGGCATCTGAACATCCTTGAGCTTCTGAACTCCTCTGAGCTTCTGAACTCCTTCAGACGTTCTGATCCTCTTTGAGCTTCTGAACTTTGTTTAGCTCCTGACCACATTGTAGCTTATGAACTCTTTCAGAGTGTAATTATTCAGACTTCCATAGGTTTCATCAGAGTCTAAATTAAGTGCGCTCTTGATCTAACGTTGAATTCTCCTGCACTTAATTTAAACATTAGTACCATCAATTGTCAATTTAATACTTTGTTATCATCAAAACCTAAGGGTGTGTATTAACACATATTATGTTCCAACAGTTGCTGATGACATACCATTACCACCACCTTCCCCACCGTGCCCACCACCACAAAATGACTTTTTGACAAGATGACTATGGTGTATGGGAGTGCGGATTGGAGGACGTTGTGCATGGTCTTTACGTGATGTAGTTACGATTTTTTGAGTTATTTTTTAGTACCATAAGGGGTGTTACACAATTTTTGCTAATACACAATGATTATTATCTAAATTTTTGGGTTTTAATCTTAATTTTCTTGTAACCAATAATAGGATGATAAAAATGATTGAAAATGATTCAATTTTGTTTATTCTTGACTCTTTGTGTGTGTGTACTTATTGAATAGCGTAGGAGTTCAGAAATTTGTTTCAGTTTTTTTATTCTTCGCTCTTTGATGATTTCAGGGTGTAGCAGCAGGACTATTGATGATGATGCAGAAGCAAGTTCAACAAACATGAAAATTACTAAGAGTCATTCCTGGTATCATATTTTTCTTCATCATATTTGGAGCGGTAATTGCTTATGACATACCATTACCACCACCTTCTCCACCATGCCCACCACCACAGAATGACTTTTTGACAAGATGATTATGGTGTATGGGAGTGCGGATTGGAGGACGTTGGGCATGGTCTTTACGTGATGCAGTTGCGACGGCTATCTTTAGCTCGGTGATAGCTTGTTATCACAAGCATAAGAAGAAGAAGGTGGATGCGGTGTATGCCGACGCCGACCACAATCCGAAGGTCCGCGGCGTGCCCCTTCGGATCCCTTTGGAGATGAAGTTCAACCTTAGTCCCGATGGATCTAATGCAAAAGTTAAAGTCGTGAATGAAGATGTAAACATCCCTAAGCTTGTTCTTACAGTTTCTTTTGTATGATCCAATTCCTCTTATATTTGTCACAATCATTTTAATATGGAAAATAATACAACTCTATACAAAATCTTGTAATCAGCTATCCAAATTTTGACCTTTCCCTACCTAATTGGAAAAGACTCCACTTTGCTTCAATTTTCATTACGTTGGAATGAAGACATAAAGATCATTGCTTTGCTTAACCTTTTTTTAACAAAATTTGTATATTGGATTAGTTTTCATATTAATGGATTTTATTTTTTTTGAATTATTTGCAATGTTTATTGTGGAATTTAATAAATGTTTATTTGCAATGTTTATTTACAATTTTTTGAGTTATTTTTCAGTACCATAAGGGGTGTTACACAATTTTTGCTAATACACAATGATTATTATCTAAATTTTTGGGTTTTAATCTTAATTTTCTTGTAACCAATAATAGGATGATAAAAATGATTGAAAATGATTCAATTTTGTTTATTCTTGACTCTTTGTGTGTGTGCTTATTGAATTGTGTAGGAGTTCAGAAATTTGTTTCAGCTTTTTTATTCTTCGCTCTTTGATGATTTCAGGGTGTTGCAGCAGGACTATTGGTGATGATGCAGAAGCAAGTTCAACAAACATGAAAATTACTAAGAGTCATTCCTGGTATCATATTTTTCTTCATCATATTTGGAGCGATAGTTGCTGATGACATACCATTACCACCACCTTCTCCACCATGCCCACCACCACAGAATGACTTTTTGACAAGATGATTATGGTGTATGGGAGTGCGGATTGGAGGACATTGGGCATGGTCTTTACGTGATGCAGTTGCGACGGCTATCTTTAGCTCGGTGATAGCTTGTTATCACAAGCATAAGAAGAAGAAGGTGGATGCGGTGTATGTCGACGCCGACCACAATCCGAAGGTCCGCGGCGAGCCCCTTCGGAATCCTTTAGAGATGAAGTTCAACCTTAGTCCCGATGGATCTAATGCAAAAGTTAAAGTCGTGAATGAAGATGTAAACATCCCTAAGCTTGTTCTTACAGTTTCTTTTGTATGATCCAATTCCTCTTATATTTGTCACAATCATTTTATTATGGAAAATAATACAACTCTATACAAAATCTTGTAATCAGCTATCCAAATTTTGACCTTTCCCTACCTAATTGGAAAAGACTCCACTTTGCTTCAATTTTCATTACGTTGGAATGAAGACATAAAGATTATTGCTTTGCTTAATCTTTTTTTAACAAAATTTGTATATTGGATTAGTTTTCATATTAATGGATTTTATTTTTTATGAATTATTTGCAATGTTTATTGTGGATTTTAATAAATGTTTATTTGCAATGTTTATTTACAATTTTTTGAGTTATTTTTCAGTACCATAAGGGGTGTTACACAATTTTTGCTAATACACAATGATTATTATCTAAATTTTTGGGTTTTAATCTTAATTTTCTTGTAACCAATAATAGGATGATAAAAATGATTGAAAATGATTCAATTTTGTTTATTCTTGACTCTTTGTGTGTGTCCTTATTGAATTGTGTAGGAGTTCAGAAATTTGTTTCAGTTTTTTTATTCTTCGCTCTTTGATGATTTCAGGGTGTAGCAGCAGGACTATTGGTGATCATGCAGAAGCAAGTTCAACAAACATGAAAATTACTAAGAGTCATTCCTGGTATCATATTTTTCTTCATCATATTTGGAGCGGTAGTTGCTGATGACATACCATTACCACCACCTTCTCCACCATGCCCACCACCACATAATGACTTTTTGACAAGATGATTATGGTGTATGGGAGTACAGATTGGAGGACGTTGGGCATGGTCTTTACGTGATGCAGTTGCGACGGCTATCTTTAGCTCGGTGATAGCTTGTTATCACAAACATAAGAAGAAGAAGGTGGATGCGGTTTATGCCGACGCCGACCATAATCCGAAGGTCCGCGGCGAGCCCCTTCGGATCCCTTTCGAGATGAAGTTCAACCTTAGTCCCGATGGATCTAATGCAAAAGTTAAAGTCGTGAATGAAGATGTAAACATCCCTAAGCTTGTTCTTACAGTTTCTTTTGTATGATCCAATTCCTCTTATATTTGTCACAATCATTTTATTATGGAAAATAATACAACTCTATACAAAATCTTGTAATCAGCTATCCAAATTTTGACCTTTCCCTACCTAATTGGAAAAGACTTCACTTTGCTTCAATTTTCATTACGTTGGAATGAAGACATAAAGATTATTGCTTTGCTTAATCTTTTTTTAACAAAATTTGTATATTGGATTAGTTTTCATATTAATGGATTTTATTTTTTATGAATTATTTGCAATGTTTATTGTGGATTTTAATAAATGTTTATTTGCAATGTTTATTTACAATTTTTTGAGTTATTTTTCAGTACCATAAGGGGTGTTACACAATTTTTGCTAATACACAATGATTATTATCTAAATTTTTGGGTTTTAATCTTAATTTTCTTGTAACCAATAATAGGATGATAAAAATGATTGAAAATGATTCAATTTTGTTTATTCTTCACTCTTTGTGTGTGTGCTTATTGAATTGTGTAGGAGTTCAGAAATTTGTTTCAGTTTTTTTATTCTTCGCTCTTTGATGATTTCAGGGTGTTGCAGCAGGACTATTGGTGATGATGCAGAAGCAAGTTCAACAAACATGAAAATTACTAAGAGTCATTCCTGGTATCATATTTTTCTTCATCATATTTGGAGCGATAGTTGCTGATGACATACCATTACCACCACCTTCTCCACCATGCCCACCACCACAGAATGACTTTTTGACAAGATGATTATGGTGTATGGGAGTGCGGATCGGAGGACATTGGGCATGGTCTTTACGTGATGCAGTTGCGACGGCTATCTTTAGCTCGGTGATAGCTTGTTATCACAAGCATAAGAAGAAGAAGGTGGATGCGGTGTATGTCGACGCCGACCACAATCCGAAGGTCCGCGGCGAGCCCCTTCGGATCCCTTTGGAGATGAAGTTCAACCTTAGTCCCGATGGATCTAATGCAAAAGTTAAAGTCGTGAATGAAGATGTAAACATCCCTAAGCTTGTTCTTACAGTTTCTTTTGTATGATCCAATTCCTCTTATATTTGTCACAATCATTTTATTATGGAAAATAATACAACTCTATACAAAATCTTGTAATCAGCTATCCAAATTTTGACCTTTCCCTACCTAATTGGAAAAGACTCCACTTTGCTTCAATTTTCATTACGTTGGAATGAAGACATAAAGATTATTGCTTTGCTTAATCTTTTTTTAACAAAATTTGTATATTGGATTAGTTTTCATATTAATGGATTTTATTTTTTATGAATTATTTGCAATGTTTATTGTGGATTTTAATAAATGTTTATTTGCAATGTTTATTTACAATTTTTTGAGTTATTTTTCAGTACCATAAGGGGTGTTACACAATTTTTGCTAATACACAATGATTATTATCTAAATTTTTGGGTTTTAATCTTAATTTTCTTGTAACCAATAATAGGATGATAAAAATGATTGAAAATGATTCAATTTTGTTTATTCTTGACTCTTTGTGTGTGTCCTTATTGAATTGTGTAGGAGTTCAGAAATTTGTTTCAGTTTTTTTATTCTTCGCTCTTTGATGATTTCAGGGTGTAGCAGCAGGACTATTGGTGATCATGCAGAAGCAAGTTCAACAAACATGAAAATTACTAAGAGTCATTCCTGGTATCATATTTTTCTTCATCATATTTGGAGCGGTAGTTGCTGATGACATACCATTACCACCACCTTCTCCACCATGCCCACCACCACAGAATGACTTTTTGACAAGATGATTATGGTGTATGGGAGTACAGATTGGAGGACGTTGGGCATGGTCTTTACGTGATGCAGTTGCGACGGCTATCTTTAGCTCGGTGATAGCTTGTTATCACAAACATAAGAAGAAGAAGGTGGATGCGGTTTATGCCGACGCCGACGCCGACCATAATCCGAAGGACCGCGGCGAGCCCCTTCGGATCCCTTTGGAGATGAAGTTCAACCTTAGTCCCGATGGACCTAATGCAAACGTTAAATTCGTGAATGAAGATGTAAACATCCCTAAGATTGTTCTTACAGTTTCTTTTGTATGATCGAATTCCTTTTATATTTGTCACAGTCATTTTATTATGGAAAATAATACAACTCTATACAAAATCTTGTAATCAGCTATCCGAATTTTGACCTTTCCCTACCTAATTGGAAAAGACTCCACTTTTCTTCAATTTTCATTACGTTGGAATGAAGACATAAAGATTATTGTTTTGCGTAATCTTTTTTTAACAAAATTTGTATATTGGATTAGTTTTCATATTAATGGATTTTATTTTTTTTGAGTTATTTGCAATGTTTATTGTGGATTTTAATAAATGTTTATTTGCAATGTTTATTTACAATTTTTTGAGTTATCGTTTATTACCATAAAAAGGGTGTTACACAATTTTTGCTAATACACAATGATTATTATCTAAATTTTTGGGTTTTAATCTCAATTTTCTTGTAACCAATAATATGATGATAAAAATGATTGAAAATGCTAATAGTAGACAAGTTACATTTTCTAAGAGAAGAACTAGGTTGTTGAAAAAGGCTCAGGAGTCAGCAATTCTTTGTGATGTTTTTGAGTTTTATTTTATTTTATTGCATGCTTGGTTTACTTTGTTTGAGTTTTGGTCGTTGATGTTTCATTAGGATTTATCAAATATATGTTTAATGTTTTGTTTAGTGTTTGTTTTCCTTGTTGTTCATTGTTGCATGTAAAAAGAATGATTTTATATTTTTCATTGTATATTTGAAATTTAGATTTATGATTTTGTTACTTTTTAGGTTAATCTAAGGAAGTTTGAATTTCACATTTATTTGTTTAAGTATGTTGCTTTGATTTTATGTTTTTGTTTGATTTTACATGTTCATGTTAAATTACTAAAATGTTGATTTTGCCTTTGGTATTTTTTAATCATTTTTAACTAAATTTTATTAGACCTTACTCATTGAAGAAATGATGTTTGTTTCTTCTGCTAGCAAGCATCACTCTGTCATAATTGTTTTTCAACGACTTCTTAAGAATAAGAAGGAAGTAGTATTAGAAAATAATGTTATACTTTGATGTAGAATATTGTTTGATATACTTGGATATAGAATCTATCATGTTGATAAAGAAAAAATTGTAGGTTAATAAATATATAATAATGATATGAAATCTAGAATAATTGTTACCTTGAGAATAATAGTAAGTTTTGTAATTAGTTTCAGATTTGTTTCTATCTATGTTTTTTTGTAAACATTGTTTCTATATATACATATATGAATATAAGTCATCATTATTAACTTACATGTGTTCTTCTTTGTAGTTATTGAAAAGATAAGAGATGAAGATCAAAAAAATGGAGAAACAAAAAAAGTTAGATGATGAAAAGAATGGAGAAACAAAAATAGTTAGATGATGAAAAGTGATGTGATATTATTTTTGAAGAAATTGTATAAAAGCTAAATATGTAATTTTTTTTTTCATACCTTAATCTTGATGTAACTTGTATGGAATGAAATTTTTCATCTTCTTGTTAGTTAGTTAGAGGAAATTATCTTATATCTTTTCCTGCAAAACACAACAAAGTCAAGTTATTAGATTAAAAAATATAGCGAAATATGAGAAGAGAAAGAAAGAATAAACACAAAGAAAGAAGATGAGAGGAGGTGATATAAATTTAAAATGAGTATATAATGAAATGTAAGTTACAAAGAGTGGGAAAATATTGTGAATTTGAATGAAAATGGAAAGTTTGAATTTTGAAAAGAGAGGGAGAAATTTTCTGCAGCAAAAGGACAAGCAAGAGAGAGAGTTTTTTGTGACAAAATAATTTGATTTGACCAGTGTACTTTTTGTTTGAAACCCAACCAGCTCACTTTGTTTCCAACCATGGCTTGTTGAAAAAGCGACATTTTGTCATCTTGATTTCAAACAAACTCTATCTTTAATTCTTTCTTTTATGTTTCTTTTATGTTTTTAAATTCCTACAAATTTGAAAAAATCCCAATTCTTTTGCTTTAATCTTAATTTAGTGATAATAGAATTGTTGTACACACAATCCATGTTGAGATGATCTTACTTGCTTACTTTGATTATTACTTGAACGATTTTGTACACTTATAAAATAGTCATCAAATTGCTTAGGTTAATTAGTTTGAAAATGGTCCGGGAGTTTATTGTGAAGATTGTAGTAAACATATTTTGTTGTCTTGTGTTGGTTGTTATTTGATTAACTGGTTCAATTTGCTTTCTCCAATTTTTACTCCTCTGTTAAGCTTTGGTATTACTAGCAAGGAAGTTTACTGGTTAGTTAAAATTGTCTTGCTTCTTTCTCTGTTTTGTGAAAGGAGAGGGCCTCGTATGATTAGATTGTACTCACTGGCCTTCCTTATTTGGCCTTTTTACAAAACAAAAAAATGTTAAGGATCATAGGACCTTTGTATAGCCTTTGATGGTGTGTTATTATTTGGAAAATAACTTTTTATTCTCTATAAATTATTTGATATTATTTGTTACTATGTTTTACGTTTCAAATTAAGCTTCAAGTTACTCATTAAAAAAATTATGTTCTAGGTTGTATAAAAAAATTAAAAGAGACCTGTTGAAAAAAATAAACAAATTAAATTTTAGGTTGTAAAAAAAAGAAAATATATATATATACACACACACAAAATAGCGCTTTGTGATGATGCGTTATTAAAATATATGGAAAAAAGGGTTTAGCATAGCGTTTTGATCACGGACATTGGGTGCTATATCGAAACAGGAACCTATAATAGTGATTTGCTGAAAAGTGTTGTTAAATCATGTTGCCAAAAGCGGTAAATTGCACTCTAAAGAGTCATATGACGTTTTAGTGTACGGGCGCTATTAAATATATGACATATATACGATTGGGAAGCACTATAACAGACAACAAACCTATTATAGCGGCTGTTTAACAAATGCTTAAAAGTGCTATTAAAGTGAAAAAAAATTAGGGTTAAATATATTTTTGATCTCTATAGTTTCCTAGAACTTCGTTTTTAGTCTCTGAAATTTTTTTTCACACTTTTTAGTCCCTGAAGTTTTTATCGTCAGTGTTTTTAGTCCCTACTTTTTATTCAACTCGTGCATATCAAATCATTAAATTATATATTATTGTGACACGTCATGGGTCCGATTTCTACTAAAATAGGTGTATAAAAAAATTGGAGACCTAGAAAAAAAATTGCACATGTATTACAGGAAAAAATTAGAGTAGTATAAAAAATATAAATCAATTATTAACAACGAAATAAATAAGAAAAAACTGATTGGATTTCATATTCAATACATGTTGGTTACAAAAATATTTCAAATTAATTGATATAGTGTAGTGGCTAATATAAGAAGGCTTTACCAAAATGTTATGATTTCAACTCCTATTGAAGACATTCTTTATTATTTTTTAATATTTAAATTAGGGTTTCAGTAGTATTCAATTAAGGTTAATTGGAGATTTAACAACTTTTATATTTATAATGATAATGATTATGACAAAGGTAATTTAGAAAACTCAATAGTTTGTTTTGGTAAAATTTAGAGTTTCTTAATAAGCAAGCGTCAATTTTATGCTTTGGTTACATTTATTATTGTTTTGTTAAATTTTTATTCTGTTTTGGATTTTGATTTTCAAGGCACAAGTATATTTTTTTTCTTCTCTTCAAAATATGAAAAGGATTCCTTTATTTCTAGTCTAGTATATAAAGAAAATGCTTGAATAAGCTTGTTGAGTTATATACTTGACAAATTAGTAAGGTAATGCCTAGAAGAAGAAGACATAATGGATAAAACAAAAAGTAATATATCGGGCTTTTTAATTTGATAATTGATGCAATTTTATTAATTGCATTCTAAACTGTGCTTCAATCATGTTCACCGTCTAGATGAAATATATGAAATATACCATTACTGGGTGATGATTCCCTAACACTGGCAATTCAAAAATCATAATCAACAAAAAAAAAGCCAGAAGGTTTGTTAATCAAAATCTAAAAGCAACAATAATTGGAAGGGGGGTGATCAAAATTGCAAAGAAAGCAAAATTGGAATAGCTGTGCCTTTTTGTGTGGCTTATTGTCTAGGTGTTTTCCTTTTTGGCTCTTTGTAAGTCTCTTTTATGGCTGAACTTGTTTTTTCTCAAACTTAGGCATGTCTTCTGCTTTGAGTTTTGTAGATTATTCAGTTAAAAAAAATACTATATTGATGAAGATGATATATTCTAATTATTGCCTATTTTAGTATCTTGTAGAGAAGGAGGGCAACACTTGAAGAAGAAAAGGAGGTTTTATTACATTGAAGATGAAGAAGATATAGAAACAAATTTTCGATATGAATGGCATAAACTGAATATGGTGTACTGAACAAAGTTTTAACCTGTTCTATTTATAGACAGAAAAAGTAAGAAGTTAAGAAAACATTAATTTGTATCTTTGGCTTCACGTTACAAATATAATTACTAGGCACCATGTTCTGCATCATTCATGAAAATAGAGTATTGGCATTACACATAAAGACAAAATGTTCAATTAAAGATAATAAAATGAAAACATTAAAAGGACAGAAAAAGTACAACAAAACAGGTTATATTGGCTGGCGTGATTATTACGTAGGTGTGTTTTAAAAAAAGCTCATCTAAAAAAAAACACAAAATATTTGATTTATGGGTCATAATTTTTGTTACTTTTATCTTGAACAATTATCATTTCAAAAGTTATATTTAAATATATATTATGTCAAAAAAATTAGACAGATTGCATAAATATTTCGTACTTGAATTCAACATTGTCATTTAAAACTTTTAATGGTAATAAATTTTGGCCACACCAAAAAAAATATTCTAGATCCGTCCCAGTCCACATCGACAAAGGGATAGGATGTGGTTGGAAAATGAATATGAAATCGTAAATAGAAGCATGGTAGTTAGTAAGTTATAAGAAATTTCAACAAAGATGTGCTAGGAATCAAAATTGGCCACCGAGACTAGAGGCAATCGGGTAACATTTATCAAATTAAAGCTTGCATGATTTTCTACTAGTGTTGGTGGCCGGTATCTTCAATTGGATAAGATAATTTTATTATTTAAAAGCATATTTCACTACATCGAAAGCGCCTAACCAATTGTCAATCTCATCTTGAATTCTTCACAATCTATCTTATTATTTTATAAGCGAATACAAATTTACTTTTTTCTAAATTAAATCTAATTACTTTGTGCACGATCCCTATTGAGACGAACTTATTATAAATATTATTACTTGACGACAAGATTGATATATACACTCGTCAAGGGTCAATAAGCGATGCAACAAACGCAATAACCGCAACGACTATTGTATCTAGGGTCGCAAAGACAGTTTAAAATTATCGTAAAAATCATTAGATTTGACGTAAATTAGAATTTAAGTTTCATGAATTTTATTGTTTGGTGAGAATAATCGATGGTCAAAATTGTCTGATGCGACTTTTGATGCGGTTACGATCGACCGTGCACGTGAATTAAAATCACACTGCAATTGCGGTGCAATACGGTTTTAGAACTTACTGCATCAACAACTTTGCATCCGTAATTGTAGATGCGAACCGTAATTTAAAACCTTGGTAAAAATAACTATAGATGATAATAAAATCACATGTACTTTCTTTTAATAGATTTATAAGACTAATATTGAAATTCAAAGTACTATAATGATCCCTAGTTGGGATTTGAATACAACAGGAGAAATTAAGCCATCTTCCTCTTTATTATGTCTTGGTTATTTCCATAAACCAAGTAGTATCATTTATTCATCAAACGAAGCCTCAAGAGTTCCTCATTGTGACTCTGCAATTTTTTGACGCAATTAGGTGACCCTGCAATGAGTAAAGTGAAATTGACATTAATTTGGGCATATGGCCAACAATATATAAATGGTCTGTTGTATATATACACGAGTTGACTGACAAACAAAGACAAAAAATTATGACAGAATATATTTGAGATATTTACAGGGATTAAAAACATATTTAACCCAAGAAAAAAGAGGGTTTATTTATGGTTAGAGAAGTACGTGTTGCAGTTAATGGAGGGGCTAATCTTGTAAGGCAAATTGATACCACACTTAGCAGGAACACCAGCAAGGGCAGATACATCGATTCCCGGTAAGCTGAGTATAATCGATTTGAGGCACTTACAAGCACTTTGACGATCAGGAGTAGATTTGGCTTGGTTATTAAGACTCCTAAGTCCATTGCAACATGGTGCTGGGACAGATGGGCCTGGGTTCCTAAGGTACCCAATACATGGTGCTACAGCAAGTTGTATCTGACCACAAGAAAGGGCAGCCTTGGCTAAGGGAATGCCAAAAACCAAACATATCACAGACAAGCAAGTAACTTTGACAAGCATTGAGCTACCCATGATGGATTTGGATAATTTGATAGAGGAAATATTGCACTACAAGTGTGTGAATGAATGTGGAGGTGATGGTTGTGTTATGTTGCCTATTTATATAGAGTATACTGCCAATTGAATTTTGGTTTCATTGTTTAACTTTTTATTTTGTTTAACATTTACCGTGTGAGGAAACTTTTTCCATCAATCAAAAACTTAAGAATAAAAAGTCACTATATTTGATCTAGTGGTGAAGAAAAAACGGGACAATATTCTAAAAAATTTGGTTAAAAAATGATTAAATTCAATTCATTTTTTATATTCTGAAGCTAAATTGTTATATTTTCTAAAGGCTATTTTTTCAATATTTTTTAAAGACAAAACAAAAAGATTTTACCAAAAAAATTGTATCTCAAAAAAGTAAATTATTTTTCTTACATGTGAGATGGTAAATTAACCTATAAATTCGAATTCTATTTAGTTTTGAAAATTAAATATTATAAATTATTTCATCGTGTACTTAATTTCAGCACTAAAACTATAATATTTGTCACATAAAAAGGGTATAGTTTCTATTTTGGCAAATCAATCTATCAACCAAATGCAACAATCAATAATTTGAGGGTAACTAATATGAGTTTAATGGATATAGTCAGACAGTGTAAAGAAATTTTAGACATTCAATTAGTAAGAATGTTTTAAACTTCGATGTCATATTAAAAAAGTCGTGTTAAGTGGGGTGACGTGGTAGAAAACATGCACGGTTATAATTTGTTGGGTTTTTGAAATTGACTACATTGTGCAAAAACAAGATTTAGTCAGATGTGACAACATTTGGAACAACATCCTGAAGCCTGAAACTGAGCGCGCCTTTTTATATATGGACCACGCGTTTTATTTATGAAGTATATCCATTAAACGCCTTGCTTGTGCCCAAGACACGGATCTCTGTTTGTTTTTTGAAGAAGGCGCTGTTTATATAAGTCCCTATCGCTATGCCTATATTTTAGGGTTTTGTTGGATTTACTTGAAGAATATGTTTGTACTGGATTTTCCCTATATTTCAGTTATTTGTGAAGCCCGAAATTGCTGATCAGCCAAGCTAACTCGTGGCTACCATTATAATATCAAAGATGTAGTCTTTTAGGGTTTCGTGTCTTGTAAGCTTTGTGCTTTATTTTGTATACCATTATAGTGCTACCATTCATTATCAAAGCTCAGAGATGGATGTTTTATCGAGTTGTATTTGTGATTTACTCAAGAGCTTTTAAGCGAGAGTAAAGTCTACTTGTGTCTAGGAGTGTGTCTCCACCATTTGATTGTAATCATTTGTAAACAACGCTGTCTGTGTTGTTTGAGGGGAAGTGAGAGGTGTCTCATATCTAGGAGTTCCTAGGTAGAAATTAGCACGGGTAGTGATTAGGTGATAAGTCGTAAACCGGGGTGTTTGCTGAGAGCTTTGAACTAACGTTATCATAGTGGATTTCCTTCCTGGATTGATATCCCTCAGAGTATGTGACGTTGCGCCAAACTGTGTTTAACAACATACTGTGTTATTTACTTTCTTTGCAATTTAATTCTACCTTATTTTTCTTGTTCTGTACTGGTACTAGATCTGGTACGCGATATGGTAACATCTGGTACCCCATTCAGACTAAGCCTGAATTTCATAATTAATTGACAATATTAAATTATTTTACACTGTCTGTGCATATTTGTTTTCTCAACTAATATTTATTTAGGGAGCCCTTTATATGGTCCTTAATTTTTTGGGTCCACCGATGGTCCTCTCAAAATGACTTTCTTTAACATGTTTCTTAAAAAAAAAATAAAAAACCAGTGGGTCCCATAAAAGTTGAAAAATAAAAAATCTTTTTTTATTTGTTAATGGTTGATATCTTTCATGTCCTTGTAATTACATTTAGATCTAAGTGAAAATCATCTTTATCCTCTCTATTTCAACCGTGCAGAAGAAAACAACACAGAGAACGAGGATAAACAAAACAGGATTTTGAAACAACGTACTTCCTCCATACTTAATTATAAACAAAAGTCAACATTTTAAATTTATTGAATAACTAATGTATCTAGTCTATATTATAGTCCAGATATATCAATTATTCAATGAATCTGAAAAGTGAATTTTTACTTATAATTAAGGATGAAGGGAGGTGGAGGACAGGGCCATGGCCCGTCCCAAAATTTTTAATTTTTTTTATAGGTACACTATGTAGTGGCGGGTTTAAACCCGTGATAAATAGTTTGTGTAGTTCGACTACTGTTTGGTTTGCGGGGGTTTAAAAACCCCCCTTAATGCTTTCCGACTTGCGGGGATTTCAAACCCCTTATTTTTGAAGTTGATATTCTAATTCATAAGGTTATTAACCTTCTTTAAATTATTCTGAAAACAAAATCTCTATTATCGCGTGTCCTTAATTTATTTTTTGAAGCGTCCCTTCTAATGTTTTATATTGTTTAATATAATTTATAGATTTTTAAAAGGTATAATTTATTTTGTCAAAGTATTCAAGTATATTTTTTGAGAAAAAGGTACTCAAATTTTTATTTAAAATGGAGTTCTAGGGCTATGTTTGGATTGGTCGTATGTGGTGGAATAAAATGGAGAGGTAAATAATAAAATTCAATTGTTTGGATTTGCAAAAAGCTAATGGAATGCAATGGAATCCAATGGAACCAATCCCATTATATGCCATTCAATCCTTTAATTGTTCATTCCCCCCAATTTGGGGTGTATCCAATAGAATGAAACTTTATATTTTTAATATTACTATTTTACCCTCATTTTATTTATTTCTTCCTCTTCTCAAATACCCATATTTCATCACTAATAAATATGAACTCAGTGTCTCACATATGAGTACGGTCTCTCTACTTGTAATCTGATATTTAACAATAAGAAGTATGAATCATTAGATTTTTTTTTTTGTTGTTATTGTTAGTATGCCAGATGCAAAGTAATATTAACAATAGAACAGAGAATTCATTAGATTAATCAACATTTTTTTTTTGAATAACATGTTTGTTGAGCACTAGGGTTTTTTATGTTGGTTGTTGCCGTTGGGGTCAATTCAAGTGCAAAAGAATTCATGAAGGCATTTAATAGACCAGTAGAAATTGATGTTGGTTATTTTGGCCAATTTGTTTGAAGTCTTTAAATCTTTTGCGTTGGTTTAGTTTGAGTGAATTGGAATTATTGTCTATAGTTTAATGTTTTAAAATAAGGTTAAAATTGGAATAAAAATGTTATAATTTATTTCATTTCGTTCATGTAATGAATTAATATAGGCCCAATATAAGAGAATAGACCCAAATAGTTTAAAGACTATGATGAGTCATGTGATTCTAGAAGATCTAGAGAAATCATATTTTGTGACTCATTAGTTTGTTAGAATGTGAAGGCTATATATGATGACATTAATTGGATGAATGTAAGAATGAAGCAAAATCAATGAATGAAGTTTATAGTTTGTTAGTAGATTAGTTACTTAGTCTCTTTTAGAAATATTCTCATCAATTTATGAACAACTAATATCACAAACATGGCCAAAATCGTCTGATGCGGTTACGATGCAGCCGTACACGTGAATTAAAATCACATTGCAATTGCGGTGCAATGCGGTTGTAGAACTTACTGCATCAGCAATACTTCAGCCGCAATTGTAGATGCGGACCTATTAGAATTGAGAGGTCTATACCCAACCACAAAAGCTAGCTTAAGAGTTGAGGTTTGCACTATATTATAAAGGCTATCTTTGTCATATCTCTAGCCAATGTAGGACTGATAACACCCCTCTCACGCGCATCGCTATTGGGTTTGGTTTGTGGAATCAACAACAATGGGTGACCCAAATATGGGAGGTCTCAACAACAAACAACAAATGGATTTATGATAGACTCTGATACCATATTAGAATTGAGAGGTCTATACTCAACCACAAAAGCTAACTTGAGAGTTGAGGTTTACACTATATTATAAAGGCTATATTTGTCATATCTATAGGCAATGTGGGACTGATAACATGACCACAATTTAGAACCTTGGTAAAAATAACCATCAGATGATAGTAAATTCAAATGTCCTAATACCAACCAAAAAAAATTCAAATGTCCTAACCAAAAACAAAAAAAAAAAATTCAAAATGTCAAAATTGAATATTTTGAGCCGAAACGTTACAGATTTTATTTAAAATTAATTAATATTGAAATGCATAGTACTGTAGTGATCCCTAGTTGGGATTTGATTACAACAGGAGAAATGAAGCCATCTTCATCTTTATTATGTCTTGGTTATTTCCCCAAACCAAGTATTATTATTATTTATTCATCAAACGAAGCCTCAAGATTGTGTGACTCTGCAATGTTTCACGCAATTAGGTGACCCTGCAATGAGTAAAGTAAATTGTAAATTTACATTAATTTAGGCATATGATCAACAACATATAAATGGTATGTTTATATATTAAGAAAAAAAAAGAGGGTTTATTTATGGTCAGAGAAGTACGTGTTGCAGTTAATGGAGGGGCTTATCTTGTAAGGCAAATTGATACCACACTTAGTAGGGGTACTAGCAAGGGCAGATAGATTGATTCCCGGTAAGCTGAATATAGTCGATTTGAGGCATCGACAACCACTTCGACGATCAGGAGTAGATTTGGCTTGGTTATTTAGATTCCTAAGTCCATTGCAACATGGTGCTGGGACAGATGGGCTTGGGTTCCTAAGGTACCCAAGGCATGGTGCTACAGTAAGTTGTATCTGACCACAAGAAAGGGCAGCGTTGGCCAAGGGAATGTTCAAAACTAAACATATCAAAGCCAAGCATGTAACTTTGACAAGCATTGAGCTAGCCATGATGGATTTGGAAAATTTGGAAGAGGAAATATTTGCACTACAAGTGTGTGAATGAATGTGGAGGGATGATTGTGTTATGTTGCCTTGGATAAGGTGTATTTATATAGAGATACGGCCAATTCAATTTTGGTTCCAATGTTTAACATTTATTGTGTGAGGAAAGGTTTTCCACCAATCGAAAACTTAGGAATAAAAAGCCATTAGATTTGATCTATCGGTGATGAGTTTGAGTTCAATGTAACAAAAAGGCAAATCTCAAGAATGAATATAACACATGCAAAATTTTGGATTTGTATTTATGAGAAATGAAAAATATCCATTATTGATAATATTAAAATGTTGCAGAGATATCAATCATTAGTTAGTCCAATGATGATTGGCGCTAGACTTGATAGAGAGGACAACGGTTCGATCCTCTGCAACAGATTAGACGGT
This sequence comes from Trifolium subterraneum, assembly GCA_951799995.1. NCBI lineage: Eukaryota > Viridiplantae > Streptophyta > Magnoliopsida > Fabales > Fabaceae > Trifolium > Trifolium subterraneum. The sequence goes on from OX637464.1 coordinate 42,714,831, forward strand.
CAAGTGGACCGAATATTGATGATTAAAAAATAGACTGAAATATTCCTAAAATTATTTTTTTAAATAAAGGCATAGTACTAATGCTATTAGATGTCTTTTTGATGTCCACCGATCATTCTGATGTCTCAATAATATTAATTTGCGGGAAAAAATAGGGACTATAATTTTCTAAAAAATTATTGTTAAAAATGATTAAATTCAATGCGTTTTTATATTCTTATGCTAAATTGATATATTTTTTAAAGGCTGTATTTTCAATATTCTTTTAAAGACAAAATGAAAAGATTTTACCAAAAAAATTGTATCTCAAAAAACTAAATTATTTTTCTATGTTAGACATATACTAACCTATAATTTCTAATTTTATTTAGTTTTGAAAATTAAATAATATAAATTATTTCATCGTGTGCTTAATTTCACCGCGAAAAGTATAATATTTGTCACATAAAAAGGGTATAATTTTCATTTTGCATGAAGAAACACCGGCAGTTATAAGACAGAGAGATTGAAACAACTTTTATCATCAACTAACACTTCACCAGGAAATATTCAATCAAATAAAAGTGACCATGCTTCTGTCGATTCTGTGCATCGAGAAAGAAAAAAGAAAAAGTTTCGAACCAGGTGTAGTGGTAACTCGAAATTTTCTTATTAGTAAACTTAATTACAGTGTCTTGGTGCATTGTTTGGCATGAGTTGGTATCATTCATTAAGAGCTCGCTAATGACGCGTACTGAACTAATACCTACAAGGATACAAGATAAGGCTACAACACAATGAGCACATTACCTATTGGTTCAAAATTAGTAAAAATGATTACTCATCCACTATTTCTATATATGTAAACCATGTGGTTTGGAAAATCCTTGTCTGGTTTCTACTTCCCCAAACATGGTTATTCGGAACCCAAAGGAGCAGGTGCCACTTTCCGCTGAATTAAAAGATAATTAAACGTTTTTCCGGAAAAAAAAAAGAAGATAAGTTATTTATGATGGAAAATAAATATTTGAGTGAAGATTTATTTTGATCCCTCACAAAAACTACCTAACTCAAATTAGTCCTCAACACAAAAATAGACCATATTTAATCCCTTACAAAATTAAATCGGGTCATGTTAGTCCTTCATTGTTATTTTTCTTAAATTGGTTTTTTTTCTCCTACTTTTGAACTGTCATGTGTATTATTTATGCCACGTGTATTATTTACAAGAGTAAAGACTCATTTTGGTCCCTCACAAAAACTATAGAACCCAAATTAGTCTCCAACAAAAAAAAAGACTCTATTTAATCCCTTACAAAATTAAACCGGGTCATATTAGTTCTTATATCATTGAACAATTTTTAAACCGATGATGTGTACCGTTAACTTATCTACGTGGCATTAACGGTGTTAGTTAACTGCCACCATGGAATTTTAATAATTCTTATGGGATAAGTTAGTCCCTCATTTGAAAATAATAATAATAATAATAATAATAGTAACAAAAAAAAGAATGATTTTAAGTGTTTTTCTTTCATAAAATAGAACGAGAGAATCCTATAGGGTTTTCTCTTAGTCTCACTCTCACGCCTTTCATATTCTCATTCCTTGATTTTTTCTCCTCCCACACGGCCACGACCTTTCCTTTCGAACAAGATCAATTTCTGACGGTGACATTGATAACAATAATTCAACCAGAGACCAAGACAAATGTAAGTTTCATTGTTATTATAACCTTAACATCAACAATAGTATACTGTAGATTGGTCTAATGGATTTTTCAAACTAAACCAACGATGGTATACTAATATGCATATGTGTCACTTTTTTTAATCCTCCTATTAGTGTAAAATCATACATGAGGCACTACTGAGCAAAATAGCAATAGCTAGGGTTTGGGGGACATGGTTGTTGTCATCATGCCAAAGTAGGTATAGTAAAGGAAGGTGAAGAACATGAAAAGGAAGTACCAAAAAAATTTAGTGACGTTACACTCATAAATCGTAACCAAACAACGATGGTATATTGAATATTGTATAATTTTCGTTTTTTGTTTTTTAATTTATGGGGACCAAATTGTCCCAAAATAAAATAATGTAGGGACCTAAATGTCCCTTATGTTTGTAAATAATACACGTGGCATAAATAATACACATGGCAGTTCAAAAGTAGGAGAAAAAAAAACCAATTTAAGAAAAATAATAATGATGGACTAACATGGCCCGGTTTAATTTTGTAAGGGATTAAATATGGTCTATTTTTTTGTTGAGGACTAATTTGAGTTCTGTAGTTTTTGTGAAGGACCAAAATGGGTATTCACTCTATTTACAATTAATAGTATCTTACCATGTATACTCTTACTAAAAGTAAAATATTCATTAAATATATTTTCTCTTTCTTAATAAAGTAAGAGTAAAAATGACTTAACTTATCAATCTTTATTATTTCTTAATAGACGTGCAAAACTCTAAAAGAATCAAAGTTTTGGGACGGAGGGAGTAATATAATTTACCCGTGCCAAGTACGGGTTAGTTTTTACCCATAAAAATGTAAATCATTTATTTTTTTGCTAAATAAAATAGAAATATTTTAAAATAAGATGTGTAGTTTTTTTTTTGGATAGAAATGTGATGTGTAGTTATATACTACAGTATGTTACATGAGTATATGATATGATATGATAATCTGTATTAATTTTATTATAAAAAGAAGTATGAATTAATTTTTAATATTAAATGTTCATCCCCGTGTATAAGATTTAGATTAAATATTTATTTCTTTATTTGTAAAATGTTCATCCTCGTGTATTATTTATATTAAACATCCATTTCTTTACTTATAAAATGTTTATCGCCGTGTATAAGATTTTATATATTTTTTTGAAAAAGGTATAAGATTTTAGGCTTAATTGCATATTTATTATTTAGTCCCTTATGTTTATTTTAGGTTTCAATTTTTTCCCTCAAGTTTAAAATGTTTCAAATTGGTCCCTTAATTATGTTATTGATATCAACATAAATTCGTCATTTTTCGTTAAATTTTAAGTTAATTTCTTCTAACTTTTTGTTAAATTTTGAGTTAATTTATTCTAAAACTTTCACACAGTACTTCATAAGTTGTCTGCGTATGTAAATCTATTAACCATGTATACGATTTAAAGCAAAAATTGACTAAAAGGACCAAATTAAAACTTTTTAAAGTAAGGGACCAAATTTAAACTTAAAATAAACATAAAGGACCAAATATACAATAAGCCAAGATTTTATATTAATATGTTACTTCTGCTAAAATATTAATTCACAATAATTAAAATACCACATTCGTGCAAAAGGATTTCAATCTTTTGATGGAGTTTTGATAGAGTCAAGTCATTTATAACGTAACAAATTCAACTTTGAAATTCGAGGTAAATTTAGATCTTAGTCAAAATTTCTTTAATATTTAGTCAATTGTTTTCTCTCTAATATAGTGTTTAATAATTAGCATTACAATTTTTAATAATTAAATTTACATTTTTTATCCTAATTTTTTAATTAAGGATAATATATTTTGACTGAGATTTAATATTTGACCGGAAACTTTGACCAAAATTTTTACAATTACAATTATAACTTAAATTTAATATTTACCTGAATTATTTGACCACAAATTTTCAAATAGAAATAGAATTTTATCACAATACTTAAATAATTATATTAACAAATAATTATGAGCTCGCTCACAATGCTCACCTAATATTAACGACAGAGAATCGTCACTCACACAGAATTGAGAAGTTCTAGATAGAGAGAGTGTGAAAGAGAACCAAAAGTACGCTTAAGCTGAAAAATACTCAGGTTAATTTCTAAAATCTTTGTTCAGAATTCGTATTTTTTCATGTCTCATTCTTTTCTTTTCTTGAGTTTTTTTGCACAATTTTAATCAAGGTTGTCAGAACCGGATCGGACATCGAACCGGTAAACTTACCGGTTCAAGGTTCAACTGGTCGGACCAGGGTTCAACCGGGTCGGACCGTTTTTAATTATATATATATATATATATATATATATATATATATATATATATATATATATTTGTATATAAATCTTTTTTTTAAGCATATTGGTATATAAATCTTGATAAAAAAATATTGTTAAATAAATATATTTTTTTACCAACCATATATATATATATATATATATATATATATATATATATTATAATATATAAAACAATATTTCAATATCCAATGAATAAATATAATTTAAAAAAGTAGTAGTATAAAAGAAATATGTTGGATTTAGTATTTATGTGGGCTGTTTCATTTGTGTATGTTATTTTTGGTCCAAGCCCACTTCACCTCTTAACCCTAAAATGCTAGATATAAATAGAATTGAGAAACAAATCTTTCTCAAAACAACAATAGCAGCCTACTGTAAAAAAAAAACAGCAGCCACACTCCTCCATATTCTCTCAAGTTTCATCTCCAATTTCTTTTTATATTCTCTCAATACTCATCTCTAATTTCTTTGATTTATTGATAATTTGTTTATTCTTCTTCTTCTTCTGGTAGTATGTTTGTATACATAATGAAATCCATCTAGAGTACCAATATTTACTCACCATGGATAACAATCTAAAGATTTCAAATTCAACAAAATGAATATTTCATCCATCTAATCCATACTCTTGTTAAGTTAATTGCAAATCAATCTTGGGTATAAAAGTCTTCATCAATTATTATACAAATCATAAAATTATAGGAGTGTTTGATTTTATTTTTTCAATAACAGTATTTGTTTCTTTTTTCCTTTTCCCGGTTTGTTTTTGTCCTTTGGTGTTTATCATTTAAAAAAAATTAACTTACCAGTAACTTATAAAAATTAAAAAAACTTAAAAAAAAAAAAAAACTGAACTATCCAACCGTGTGAACCGGCCGGTTCACCGGTTTTTTCCGGTTCCGCGCCGGTTCGAACGGTTTTTCACCAGTTCTTCTGCTGGCCGTTTTTCAGGCTTGACCGGACCGCTTGGATGGCCGGTTCCCGGTCCAACCGGTCCGACCGGCCGGTCCGGTTCTGACAACATTGATTTTAAGGCATATAAAATGACATAGAAAAAAGGGATGTAGGATTCATAACAATGAAAAATTTGCACGTTTTTTATTCATTTTGATGGAATGTTTCAATCTTTGAATTTGGGTATGCATGTCGCCTGTCATACCCCAATTTTTGACCTAAGATTCCACCTCAGGTCCATACGTCATGCATTTTTGTCAGGGATTTGTTTCGCTTTTTAAACCAAATTTCGGCAAAGAGGTATTTTAAAATACCTCATTTTGTGTTCATTCATTATTTTTTATTATTATTATTATTTTGTTTTTTTTGTTTTTTATTTTTTATTATATATTTCAATTTTTATTTTTATTTGTTTTTTGTTTGTTTTTTTTCCTTTTCTGTTTTTTTTTAATTAATTCAAAAATCAATTTTTTTGTCCAAAGTCAACTTCCCATTTCACACGCAAAGGGACATGCTTTTCTGCAGAAAGAAGAAGGGCAGTGTACTTGTTTGTCCAATTTCAGATCTTTGATCCCTCTTTTGAGTTTTTCAAACCCTAGCTTTGGGTATATAGTGAACAGAGGGATAGATGAACAGAGATCAATTACCACGGCCAAATACCAAACATCATCACAAACCCTAAAATTTCTCTTCCAACGGAAAAACAACATCAAAAGCAAAAACCAACAAACAGATTCAAACCACCATCATTCATAACCACAAAGAAAAATCCAGAACAAAAAAAAACGAAACCACCAACCACAAAAAAAATCAAATATCTTTTTTTTTAGAATATAAGAACCAGGAATCACCAACAACAAAAAACAGATTTTTTCAGAGAAGATCGGAAAACCAAAACAAAAATACGCAAAAAACAAACCAAACAGAATCAAAACAAACCTTTCCTTTTTTTCGAACCAGAGCGGAGAAGGAGAGAAACAGGCAAATCCGAAACCAAAAACGCAAAAGGTTGGGTTTTTTTTTGTTTTTTTTTATTTTTCCGATCTAGGGGATTTGGCTATTTTTTTGGGGTTTTTGTTTGTGGATTTAGGTTTAGAAAGTAAAATAGAAGGATTTTGGTAAAAAAAAATTTGATTTTTAAAAAAAAAGGGTTTGGGCCGGCTGAGCCGCCGCCGGAATCATTCTGGCGTGGCGGCGTCTCGCCGGAAGGGATGAAGATTCATCCCTTGTTCATCCTTAGGGATGAACCCTAGCAGAGAAAAAAAAAAGGGAAGAAGAGGAGAGAAGGGAGGAGTTCGGCCGAGAGAGAGAAAGAATGAGAGAAAATGAGATTTTTTTTGGGTTTTGGGTATTTATACCCTCACCCAATCAGGTGCGGGCTGGTGCATGTCCTTATGGTGCACCAGCGCACCCAGAACCCCTTAGATCTGATCCAACGTCCATTATTAACCTCTCCTGTGATCAAATCAGGGACGTTTGATCAATCAGACGGCCCTGATCGAACCCTTTACTTTTTTGTACAGTTGGGCTTTAATTTTATTTTTAAGTCTCATACGTTTTAATATTCGCACCCCCTCTCTGTATTTAATTTTATTTTTGAGCTTATGAGATAAGTGCTTTTGGCATAAGCTATTTTTAGCTATTTTCAGCCTTGTAAAGCATGATGTTGAGGCTTATTTTCATTTTTTTAAGTCTCATATTTATGTTTATTCATTCATATCATATTATTCCATCGCATCCATTTACTTATTATTTTTACCTTTATTATTTGCAAAATTATTATTATCACAATATTGAGTGTTTATTGCTTTATTAATCATCACTTACTTTTGCTCTTGAACTTAGAATGTAATTAGGCCAAGTGTAAGCTATAAATAAAAATTGCATAGTATCCTCTCTCTTGCATCATTTCATATCTATTTTTCTTGCAAATATTTTAGAATGTAATTAGGAACAAATGTACTCTACTCTTAAATAAAAAATTGCATTTCATGCATATTTATTTTTTTATTGCTTTCCGCCAATGCGCGTAACGTTAAAATTCCGAGGGAAAAGACGTCACTTTGATCAAAATATCATTGTGAATTGTCTTCGTGCTTAGTTTAATTATTAGGACATTTTAGGTTAATGTCATTTTGCGCGCGTAACCATTACCTATTTTCTTCTAAAAAATTAGGTCAAAACCTCTTTCAAAATACATAAGTATTTTCTTTCTTCAAAAATATAGTGAAGACACAAAAAAAAATTTCATCAAACATTTCCATCAAAAACCTTGGAATTCAAACCAAGTGTTATTTTCTCGTCAAAACCTTGGATTTCAAACCAAGTGTTATTTTTCTCGTTAAAACCTTGGAATTCAAACCAAGAGTTCTTTTTATCGCAAAAACCTTGGAATTCAAACCAAGTGTTATTTTTCTCGTTAAAACCTTGGAATTCAAACCAAGTGTTCTTTTTATCGCAAAAACCTTGGAATTCAAACCAAGTGTTATTTTTCTCGTTAAAACCTTGGAATTCAAACCAGGTGTCCTTTTTTTCTCTCTTGCAAAAAACTTTGGAATTCAAACCAAGTGCTTTTTCTTCAATCAAACGTCTTTAATCATGTAAAAAACCTTGGATTTCAAACCAAGTGTCTTTTTATCACTCAAATCATTTTTATCAATAAACCTTGGATTTCAAACCAAGTGTTCGCGTCTCCTTTCATAATCAAACTTCAAGTCAATTTAACCATTTAGACTTTCTTCATAAATTAATATCAATCAAACTCACATTTCGCCACTTTTGGCTTTTGGTCTTTAAAACCATTTTCAAAACCTTAAAATTAAACAAACAAATTTATTCGCAATTTTTACCTCGAACTACGGTGGTTTGATCCCTCGGGTACGTAGGCATGAGACTTGTCTCTCCAATCAATAAAATCAACAAAAAAACATTTTTCTTCTTTTTTCGTCAATAAAAAACTTTTTATCATCACTTTAATTCTTACGTTTATACCTTTTTTACAAGCAAATAAAATTAAGCGCAAAGTTAAAATAAAAACAAGAGGTTCCTATAGAGTACTATAGATACTTAGGGTGCTAGTACCTTCCCTTCGTATAACCAACCCCCGAACCTTGATCTCCAAAAAATAGGGTTTTTTCGAACTTTTTCCCTTTCCCTCGGATAAATTAAAGATCGGTTGTGGAATATTAAATTGCGATTCGAAGTTAATTAATAACTCGATATCCAAAAATCACCGCGACATCGCCATACTTCGAACAATTTTTTTATTTGATTGATTCTTAAAAAAAATCAGATTTTTATACGAATTCTTATTCTGGGTTGCGTGTAAGCATTTAATTTTGAAAAATATCGATTTTTATGGCAGCGTGTTTCATTTCTTAGTATTATTTTGGTCTTGATTATTGTTATGTATGAGCTAGTATCACTTATTTGGATGGTCATCAATTTTTATAATTCATGTGTGATCGAATTGTGTTATATTCTCAAAGAGTGTGTGTGATTTTACATTCAATATTTAATTAATGGAGTGTTTTTCAACTATTTTTGTGGATTATGGTTTCCAATTGACTTATAAAATATTATGATCTAAAGGAAGTAGAAGAATAAAAAGCTATGTCGAGAAAGTCAAATAAAATTTTAGACAATTCCATGGAACGGGACAAATAGAAGAATGTTCACAAACATGCAGGTGACTCAAGTTTGCTTATTCCTCAACTCGGTCCTGATACCTCCATCGATTGTGTTGTTCGATTGTCAAGGTCTGATTATGGCTCAATTGCTGTATTGAACCGAAGTTTTCGATCCCTCATTAAGAATGGAGAACTGTACCAACTTAGACGAAAAATGGGAATAATTGAACATTGGATTTATTTTTCTTGTGAAGTCCTTAAATGGGTGGCGTTCGATCCAAATCTTGATCCGATGATGCAATTGCCTAAATTGAGTGTTGATACATGTTTTATGCATTCAGACAAGGAGTCATTAACTGTTGGTACAGAGCTTCTTGTTTTTGGAAGGGAAATAACGGGTCCTGCCATCTATAAGTATAGCATTCTGACAAATTCATGGTTGAAGGGAATGAAAATGAATACTTCTAGATGTTTGTTTGGTCCTGCAAGCGTTGGAGATATAACAATATTAGCTGGTGGTTGTGATCAACATGGCAACACCTTGAACTCTGCTGAGCTTTATAATTCAGATACCGGAACTTGGGAGGTTCTTCCAGACATGAACACACCAAGGAGAATGTGTTCTGCTGTGTTTATGGATGAAAAATTTTATGTCCTTGGTGAGGTTGGAGTTGACAAAAAAACACAATTAACCTGTGGTGAGGAGTTTGATTTGAAAACAAGAAAGTGGGCAAAAATAACTGACATGTACCCTTCTCAAAATGGAGGAGATGGTGCAAATTCGGTCATCGGTGCGGCACCTCCTTTAATTGCAGTTGTCAACAATGTATTATTTGCTGCTGATTATGCACAACATGCGGTAAAAAGATATGTTAAAGATATAAACTCATGGGTCACCATTGGAAGCCTTCCCGATAGAGTAACCTCGAACGATGGATGGGGAATGGCCTTTAGATCATGTGGAGATAAGCTAGTTGTCATTGGAGGTCCTAGTATTCATGGTGTAAAGACAACAGAAGTCAATGCTTGGGTAGTAGACGAAGGCGCACCGCAGTGGAATTTACTTACGATAATTCAAGCAGGGGGAGCTTTGTGTACAATTGTGCTGTGATGGGAGTTGAGGTGCTTGTTTCTGATTTCTGGATTGAAATAAATTTTTTAACATATAGAATAATTTTTTCCTCTATCTTTTGGGAAATTTTAGATCCTTTAAAAATTGTTGATACAATCTCTAGAATTTCAAATTTCATGGATGTTATCTTCTTTTTTTCCTTTGTTCATTAGATTGGATCTTTTGGAATATTTTATATGCATGAGGACGTAATTTGAGTTCATGTTACATATTGGGTTGCAATGCTTTTATATGTTACTTTCAATTTATCCTTTTATAGTTGTGATTTATCAAGGATCAACTCTTCTAAAAGCTTAAGATATACCTTTTTTTTTATAGCAGTTAACCTGTACTTGATATTGAGAAATAATATGTGTCGGGTAAAAGCTTGTATTGCCTTGATGAATATTCTATATGGATTGAAATTTAATTACCTGAATTTAAATCCAATCTTATGCATGTGGTCTCACAATCTTGAAATTTTTTATGGTATTAAGGCTAAAACAAATCTTATGCATGGAATCTAGATTCATCTTCAATGCATGTAACTATTTGCTTTTATGATTATCCTCCTTGAATTTCTTCTTGATGAATGGGTTTCTTTTATCTTATTGAAAGTTGTATTTTGGAGTGAAATGGTACTATAAACCACATGTCATTTCATGCATTATTTGCGTCAGGCAGTTACAACTGTCGGTCGTCCGATCAAATGAATGATTGTGATCGATGTACTTTATAAAACTGACGTGAAATGTTAACCGTCTGATCTATTTTGTACGGTCACAATCGCCTACTGCGTGTAATTGCGTGTAGCAGTCACATTAGACAATCTAAATATGATAAGAAGGCAATATGAATATGTGTGTGGTGTTTGTGAATATTCAAATATATTATTCCTAATATATGAATAACTATATGTTGAGTTGAATGGTTGTGGGAGCCTATGTGCTGTTTGGATAGGCAACGGGCCTCTCTGGTGGCGCGCATTTGGTTTTTCTGGTGTGCAGAAACCGCTGCAGCTGCTATTTGTGGAGTAATTCTGCAACAAGTGAGGCTGCTTAATGCTTTACTGGTATTTCTTGGATTGTATTTGGTTGCTTTATGAACTGCCAAATATACTAATTATACTCCAAACCAACCACAAGTCGTACCCGAAATTGGAACCGAAAACTTACAAAACCACTGCACTTACAAGGTGTCAAAATCTTGAAGTGACTATTGCCAATGAAACGTAACTACAATAGCTCAACGCCCAAGCTAGAAACAAAATCACAACTGCACCCTCTGTAAAACCTGGAAACATCTGCTACTGAAAGCTACACCAGAAGCAAAAAACACCGGCCTTGATGCTCAATTACTGATCCGAACTGCTGCAGCACAGAGCACCAAACCTTGTTCTGTCTCAACAGTTATAAAACTCTACAGCGCCACACCAGCAACATCAAAAGAAGACCACCTGCAGGAGAATTGGAAGCAACAGCAGACATAAATCTGCAGGTAACCAAAACCAGAGAATGCGCCAAGCACCAAAAAGTGTATATAGACAAAGACAAACGGCATCTTTAAACCAATACGAACATATAATATATACACGATTGAAATTCTGGCACCTACTGAGGACAGATGTTAAGACAGAAGCTATAGCAATTGTCGTCCGTAACCAGTTTTAATGCTAAGACAAATGCTCTAGCGTATGTCCACAGTAGATTATAATCAACAAGTAAAAACAACAGACAATGAAGTAAATAACACAGAGAATTGTTAACCCAGTTCGGCGTACACAACGACCTACTCTGGGGGCTACCAAGCCAGGAAGGAATCCACTATAATAGATCTAGTTCTAAGCCCACAGCAAACATACAAGTTTACGACTTATCACCTAGACTCTACCGGTGCTAACTCAACCTAGGAACTCCTAAGTTTGAGACCCCGTCTCACTTCCTTTCTATCACGAACCTCGTGATTATTCAGTTCTACGAACAGTGCGGTTTCACTAACCAAACAACAAAACAGTCTCCGTGCTTAAAAGCTTGGGAGAAGTTATACAAATAACAAACCAAACAGGCCTAAACTTGTGTTATAGAATCCACAAGAAAAGGCTTACAATTAACAAGACTCAAACCCTAAAACTATATTCTTTAAATACGGCTTCAGTCCTCTTTTAGGTTTTAGTCTTCACATATTTATATGACCTGAGTTAGCATGGGCTAGGTCTTCATATTGGGTGTCATACCCAATTTTTTGACCAATCACTTTTATGCGACTTTTTACGACGGATTTTTTTTCTCTTTGTTCGTTTCTGACGAAATTTCGGCAGAGAGGTATTTTAAAATACCTCATTTGGTTACATTTTATTTTCCTTTTATCATATTCTGATTTTTATTTTATTTTTATATTTCATTTTCGTTTTTTATTATTATTGATATATTATTATTTTTTATTTTTATTTTAATTGTTATTTGTGTATTTTTTTTCCATTTTGGTGTTTTTTTTTTAAAAAAGAAGTCCAGATCAGATGTTTTTGTCCAGGCCCAAAAGGGGCAATTTTGTCCAAATGTGGTATTCTTTATCTGCCAAACCCTAGGTCTGACACAGTACAAATAGCACAGTTCCCAAGGAGGAAAAAAAAAAATCATCAGCCGCAGCTTCTTCTTTCCAAATCAAAATCAAACAAAAAAAACCAAAATAAAAAGATAGAAAAACCAGAAGAACAAATCTGTTCATCCTCAAACCCAGAATCAAAACTCAATCTGTTCATCATCATAATCGCCAAAGAAACCCAGATCATCATCATCATCAATCATCCTCGCCAAAACAGTTCAAAACCCAGATTAAAAACCCAAAACAAATTTTCAAACCCGAAATCCAAACTCACCAAATCAACCTTCATCCTCACAAATCCTCAAAAACACGAAATCAAAAACCATCCGAATCGAAACCAAATCATTCAAAACCACCTCGGATTCAAACGGAACAAAACGAATCAAATCCGAACCAAATCAAATCTGATATCAAAACAATCAGACCGAAACCATCCGAATCAAAATCAAGAACAGAAACGAGAAGAAGAAGAAGAAAATCACGATAGATTCAAATAACACGGTCCAAGTTTGATTTCTTTTCCTTTTCTCTTTTCTTCCGATCCGGCCTTTTGGTTTACTCTGATGTTTAATTTGAGTTTGAATTCGGGTTTAGGAAAGGTTTTTGTATAAGTTTGGTGTTATGAGTTTTTGAAAAATGGAGTTATTTTTGGGAAAAAAAAAACAGAGTTTGTAAGGAAGAAGAAGAGCTTGGCCGGCGGCCATGAAAGGAAAAGAAGGAGATCTGTTGTTTTTTTTAGGTTTTTGTATTTATACCCTCTTTCATAATCCTGTGCGCGCAGGTGCACGTCCTTATCGTGCACCTGCGCGCCTCTGTCCTTGTGATCTTAATCATACATCCCTGAATCATTATTTTCTCTGATTAGATCAGAGCTGTCTGATCAATCAGACGGCTCTGATCTGATTTTCGTTTTGCCTCACACACCTCCCCTCTGGGCCACGCCCCCCAGCTGGGCCTGGGCCCAGATTTGCTTTTTGCACCCCCTTTTCAGTTTTAATTGTTACTTGCACCCCCTTCTGTTTTTATTTCATTTTTTTGCCTAATTATTTATTTTATTGTAAAGACATTAGATTGTATTTTTTAGGACTTGATGTAAATTTAAATTAAATTGCATAGCATACTCTTGCATTCATTTCATATTTATTTTTCTCGCAAATACTTTAGATTGTAATTAGGAACAAATGTACACTATAAATGAAAAATCGCATCTCATGCATATTTATTTATCGCTTTCCGCAAAACGTTAGCATATTTAATTCCGACGGAAAAGACACCGTTTTGATCAAAATATCATTACGGATCGTCTTTGCGCTTATTTTGCCTATTGCGACGTTTGTATCATTTTTCGCGCGCTACCTTTTAATTTTAACCCGACATTCCATTTTAAATAGTTAGTCACTTTATTCAAAAAAATGAGGTCAATACCTCTTCAAAAATAGTTAGTCATTTTATTCTCAAAAATGAGGTCAAAACCTCTTTCAAAAAGTCAACATAATTCATTTCCACATATCATCAAAAATATTTTGTTATCATACACTTTTCAAAAACTTTGGACTTTAAACCAAACGTTTCTTTTTACCGCGAAAACCTCGGATTTTAACCCGAGTGCTTTTTTTACCGCGAACTTGGATTTTAAACCAAGTGCCTTGGAATTTAAACCAACGGCGTCTTTTATCGTGAAAACCTTGGATTTTAACCCAAGTGTCTTTTTATCGCGAACTTGGATTTTAAACCAAGTGCCTTGGACTTTAAACCAACGGCGTCTTTTTTCGCTAAAACCTTGGACTTTAACCCAAGTGTCCTTTTCCTCGCCTAAAACTTGGATTTTAAACCAAGTACATTTGTCTCATTCATACATCATTAATCATGCATAAACCTTGGATTTTAAACCAAGTGTCTTCTATCACTTCAAACATTTTCTCAACAAACCTTGGATTTTAAACCAAGCGTCCGCATCTTATTTCTTAATCAAAATTTTAATCAAATTAACCATATAGACTTTCTTCACAAATTAACATCAATCAAACTCACATTTTTGCCACTTTTGGCTTTTGGTATTTTAAAACCATTTTCAAAACCTTAAAATGAAACAAACAAATTTACTCGGTCTTTTTATCCCGAACTACGGTGGTTTGATCCCTCGGGTACGTAGGCATGAGATTTATCTCTTCAATCAATAAAATCAACAAAAACATTTTTCTACTTTTTTCATTCATTAAGCATTTTTTTAGCATCACTTTAATTCTATACTTATACATTTTTTACAAGCAAATAAAATAAAGCGCATAGATAGAAATAAAACAAGAGGTTCCTATAGAGTACTATAGATACTTAGGGTGCTAATACCTTCCCTTCGTATAACCAACCCCCGAACCTTGTTCTCTTAAAAATAGGGTTTTTTCGAACTTTTTCCCTTTCCCTCGGATAAATTAAAGATCGGTGGTGGAATATTAATTTGCGATTCGAAGTTAATTAATAACTCGACATCCAAAAATCACCGCGACAGAAATGGCGACTTCACTGGGGATGACCAAGCGGGTTGAACCTAACTTGTTTAAATTATTATCTTCGCGCTTCTTTTCTTTTTGTTGTAAATATGTGTATATATTTGGGGTTTACTTTGAGTGGTGAGATAAGTCCCCCACCCGGACTTGAGGGACACAATAAGATAGGATGGGATGAAATCATAGTGACATGTCTTTAGATTATGAAGCACATGTGATATGATCCCGCTCGGTGGAGGCCTCACGACGGTAGTACTCGTCGTCATGATAAGTCATGATGGTGTTATTACTTTCAATGTGAGTGTCCGGAGAAGCCGAGGACCTTTAGATTACCTTGAACCCATCTTGGCCTTTTAGGGCGTAGTGCGGTGACTAATCAAGAGTAAGTCTTGAATTTAGTTGTCACGCGAGACTACACTCAAACGAGATCATCTTGTGAATATTATTGGAACGAGAGTAGTCACGTAATCCAGTGATGTTCATAAGGTGGTTAATGACTTTGGGAACTTTGTAGAACCCGTCATGCAGGTACAAATAAACCCTAGTACATACCATATGGGAGGGTTTCACCTTTGACTCCAACATTGTACTTTAACCCCACCATGTTTTCCGCATCATGCATGCATGCACTCATTCATAAATTCTTTTTCCTCATCCGATATCGAAGAACTTAAACAAATTTTTTGTAAACATTATAGAGAACATTCATTTCAAAATGACACATAATAAATTTTTCTTTTTACAAAATCCATATCTAAATGTTTACAACCAATTTGAGATAAGTCCTTCGATAACAAAAAAAAAAAACATTGTATATTTTTAGCATAAACACGTCATGCATCATACCACATTCATAAGTTTCCCAAACTCAAGTCTCATATTTTTCTGTTCTCTCTACCTCAGTCAAACAAAGTGGCCCGGCGTGTCCGTTACAAAGCAACTCGTGTCTACAATACTCGGTTCAGGTTAAGGGAAAAGATGGACAATTTTGAGGAAGAAAATCATATGCTCCGTGTACAGGTGACAACCATGCAAACGGAAATTGAGAAGTTGACTAGCATGGTGGCATCTTTGATGGCTGCCCAGAATCGAGTGTCAGCACCAGTACCTCAGTCTAGCGGTACCTTTGTACCTCCTCCTGTTGTATCTGCGCCTCTTGGCGCTCCTCAGTTTATCATGTCTGAAGGTTACCCATGGGGCATGCCAGTCGGCTTTATTGGGGCAGAATCACGTCCTGTAATATCAGAGATTCCCCATGTCCAATCGACAGTGCCTATTCCCCAGCTCGGCAATACACTTCCTCAGGTTTCTGCACCTTTGGTTCATACTACCCAGCAAACTCAGATGCCCATCTTTCATGCTGAAAGTGTAGGAGGTTATGATAGGATAGATGACTTACAGATCAAATATGATGAGATGCAAAAAGAGATGAGGGCTCTTAGAGGGAAAGATTTGTTTGGCCAGGATGCTCATGAACTATGCTTGGTCCCTGATGTTGTGGTCCCTCACAAGTTTAAGGTTCCGGATTTTGAGAAGTATAAGGGGAGCACTTGTCCCAAGGCTCACTTGATAATGTATGCTAGAAAGATGTCTACTCAAACCAGTAATGACAAGTTGTTGATCCATTATTTTCAAGACAGTCTGACCGGTGCAGCTTTGAGGTGGTATATGGACCTTGATAGGGCTAATGTCAGTTCATTTAATGATCTGGCTAGTGCTTTCATTCGGCAGTACAATTATAATTCATATCTGGCCCCTGATAGGGATGAGTTACGAGCATTGGCACAAAAGGAGAAGGAGTCTTTTAAGGAATATGCTCAAAGATGGAGGGAGCTTGCTGCTCAGATTCGTCCTCCAGTGGAAGAAAAAGAACAGTGTAAGTTGTTTCTGCATACTCTGAGCCCATTCTTCTATGAGAAAATGGTTGGTGTTGTATCAAGAAGCTTCACAGGAATGGTGGAAATGGGAATGTGTTTAGAAGAAGGAGTCCGTCAGGGACAGTTGACAAGAGAAAAAGCTCCGACTAATACTGCCAAGAGATATGGTAATAACTTTTCTGAGAAGAAAGAATCTGAAGTTGGCATGGAAGCCCAGGGAGGACATAATTCGAGCAACCCAGCTTATCCACATATTGCAGCCATAGCACTACCAACACAATACCCACAATCTCATCACCTACCATCTCCCCAACAATCATTTAATCATAACCGTGCTCAGAAAAATCAACCATTTGATCCCATACCTGTGAAATATGCCGACCTACTCCCTGCCTTACTTGCTAAAAACTTTGTCCAAACAAGGCCACCTCCACCTGTGCCAGCAGTACTACCTCCCTGGTACCGCAGTGATTTAACTTGTGCTTTCCATCAAGGGGCCCCTGGCCATGATGTAGAACGTTGCTATCCTCTCAAGAAAGCTGTTCAGGATTTAATCCGTAACAATATTCTATCTTTCAAGGATGAGAACCCTAATGTTCAAGGTTCATCCTCTGCTTAATCATGGGTCCTTCGTCATATTCAAGATTATCAAGAAGCTTGTCCCTAGGATCACTAGGCCTTTTATGTTCAAATTGCAATTTCTTTCTTGCCAAGCATTTATTTGCATTTTAAAGCTGTATCTTTTAATTAAAATTTCTAAACAATAAGCATGCATAATTTGGAATCCATCCATTCGTATTCACTCTTTTCTTGTGCCATCATAAACGGCGATTTTTTCCTATTTCACTTTTCAAACTTGAGGGGAGAATGATGTAAATTAAATGTTTAAAATTGCTGATATGTGCTTTCATTAGTAAGACCCGGTTGATGATGTAAGGCATTGTTTCACTTCCCAAACACTGGAGAAATAAGGAGATAAACCGTAGTCAACCCCTTTGAGCCAGAAGTTGGTGTTTCTTTCTTTTAAAAAAAAAAAAAAACCTTAATCTTGACCCGGGGCAGGGTAGTCTTTCAACTAATTCAATGATATATCCCAATACAAGAGGATCAATCAGTCTGAGATACAAGAAGTCATGAATAGACAAAACTCACAATAGCATGTGGCAGTCACAAACATCCTACACCAAAACAAAAAAAAACACAAACAAAAACAACAACAAAAAGCCCGCTAGGTAAAAAGACTTAGGCAAAATTCAGGGCATCCCGATGGACCACAAAATCCAAAAGAATTGGTCCATGCAAAAATAAGGGATAAAGAGCACAGATGTTGAAAATAAGCTTGTGAATGAAAAGTGATTGTCACTTCAAGAATCTCATCAAAGCTTTGACCAAAGCGTCAACCTCAAACACATTGTCAAAATAAATCCTCTTGTCAATCAAAGCGTGTCTGATGAATTATTTGAATGTAGGAATGAAGGACATCAAAGAAGTGGGTGGGTTAAAACAGAAATTTTGAGCCTAATAATCTTTTTTTTCATAACCATGAACCAGGCCACGTTATAACCCTCAAAAGACCTAATTGAAGCTAGGTTTACTTTGAAAAGCATAATCAGCAAAATTATTGTAAAAAACTGACTCCACCTGTTTGTTGAGTAACTATCTTTTACACACACCACATGTGTTTTACATAAATTTTCGCGATTCCAAAACTTGCATGTACATTACATCAGAAACATTTTTCAAAAGAAACAATTTTGTCTGCAAATTTATATTTGGCATCAAAGAAATTCAATCAAATGGTCTAATCAAGGACGAATCAATTCAAAGCGCTCCTAACTTGGGGCAAATTACATCAGGAACCCGCCAATCAGGGGCAAGTCTTTACATACAGTGGCATACCCTTCAAAGATTCAAAATCAAGGTTTCACTCACTTGGGGCACATGAAGTGGTCTCCAGGGGCAATCCAGATCTGTCAAGATAGTTGTTGTGTCTTTTCCTACTTGAGCCGATAATCATCGAATTGATATTTTGGGTTTTATGGACATGTGTTGCTATGATATTTTGAACATGTGATCCAACATTCCTCCATTGAATACTGAACTTGATTGTTCTCCGGTAATCTCCAGCAAGTGGTTATCTTCAAGAAGCTTGTATGATTTTCTTTTCCCTAGTGAAAGAAAAAGCTGAGACCCGTTTGGGAGGCTCATTCAACAGCAAATGGCATCTCTTTGAGAAGTTTGCATATTAGCAGCAAATGGCATCTCTTTGAGAAGTTTGCACATCATCAGCAAATGGCATCTCTTTGAGAAGTTTGCATATCATCAGCAAATGGCATCTCTTGGAGAAGTTTGCGCATCAGCATATCAGTCTTGTTTCTTTCTGTCAAAAAAAAAAAAAAAAAAAAAAGAGAGCAAAAGCAAAAATATAGCAAAAAAACAGCTCGCTAAGTTGAAAACCCGAAAGGGCGGCTTAGGCAAAAATGAGCGTTCCGGTGGATTGAAAACCCGAAAGGGCGGTCCAGGCAAAAATTAGGGGCAAAACAAAAAAAGAAATATATTCCCGGTGGATTGAAAACCTGAAAGGGCGATCCAGGCAAAAGTTAGGGATTTCAAAAAAAGAAGCAAAAAGCATGACTGTCGAAACAAGACCATGAGAAAATATTCAGTTTCAGTGTACAAAATGGCGACTTCTGCCAGATCTCTAACCGTTGGGCTT
Source organism: Trifolium subterraneum (assembly GCA_951799995.1). Taxonomy (NCBI): domain Eukaryota; kingdom Viridiplantae; phylum Streptophyta; class Magnoliopsida; order Fabales; family Fabaceae; genus Trifolium; species Trifolium subterraneum. Next base: position 42,734,242 of record OX637464.1, read on the forward strand.
TACCTCAAGAAGCAATCTTTCTTACCATGGATCAACATACTATGCCGGGTTTTACCCCGAGGATCTGATTTATTTCACCGATAAGGACGCTGTCCCCAGTGGAGAACTACCGAGTGGTTGTACGGATACGTCGGCCCAATGCTCATCTTACCTAAATCAAGCCTTTGTCTCATCCAGTCATGTACAAATATCAATCAATCATACAAATACAATCATTCACATATACATACATACATACATACATATAATCATTTACATATACATACTTACATACAATCATACATACGTACATACATTCATATTCACATGCAACATACAAACAAAATCATTCATACATACAGCATTGACCATCATGTGTCTTGCTTCATACATCACAAAAAGAGTCATCCCCAGTGTATCTGGTCTAGAGATGTCTCCCTCAATCACACAACACAAAAAAAAAAAAAGAGTCATCCCCAGTGAGTCTGGTCCAGAGATGTCTCCATCATTCATATTCCAAGCAGCAGATTTTTGCAAACAATCAACTGAAAACTGGTGTTTCATTTCCCCAAAAGAAGTTATCTCCAGTATGTCTGGTCCAAACAAATAGATATTCTTGTCATGTCTCGCTCTCCCACAATGTCAGCAGACAATTTATTTCCTCGGTGTGTCTTTACCATCTCACAATGTTGGTAGACACTGCCTTTACTTGTCCTTACCATCCCACAATGTTGGTGGACACTGTCTTTACTTCTGTCCGTATACAGGACTTTACTGCTTATGTCCACACACAGGACTTTACTGCTTTCTGTCTTTACTTCTGTCCGTACACAGGACTTTACTGCTTATGTCCACACACAGGACTTTACTGCTTTCTGTCTTTACTTCTGTCCGCACACAGGACTTTATCTGTTTATGTCCGCACACAGGACTTTATTGCTTTCAGTCTTTACTTCTGTCCGCACACAGGACTTTACTGCTTATGTCCGTACACAGGACTTTATCGCTTTCTGTCTTCATTACCCCTGTCAAAAAATCTTCATTACATTCAAACACTTTGTAAATATAGCACTCATAAACATATCACTCATAAGCATAACATTCATAACATAACATTATATCATAGCATTTTATAGTTTATTCCGGTCAAAAAATGGTGTACTCTGTATTTAAGTCTCTTCCACCGTCGAACCAAAACAAAAATATCATCAAAAATCATCTTTTTCTTTTTATCTCCGATGGAAGAAACTTAAATAGGGGCATCTGTCATACCCCATTTTTTGACCAATCGCTTTTATGCGACTTTTTACGACGGATTTTTTTTCTCTTTGTTCGTTTCTGACGAAATTTCGGCAGAGAGGTATTTTAAAATACCTCATTTGGTTACATTTTATTTTCCTTTTATCATATTCTGATTTTTATTTTATTTTTATATTTCATTTTCGTTTTTTATTATTATTGATATATTATTATTTTTTATTTTTATTTTAATTGTTATTTGTGTATTTTTTTCCATTTTGGTGTTTTTTTTTTAAAAAAGAAGTCCAGATCAGATGTTTTTGTCCAGGCCCAAAAGGGGCAATTTTGTCCAAATGTGGTATTCTTTATCTGCCAAACCCTAGGTCTGACACAGTACAAATAGCACAGTTCCCAAGGAGGAAAAAAAAAATCATCAGCCGCAGCTTCTTCTTTCCAAATCAAAATCAAACAAAAAAAACCAAAATAAAAAGATAGAAAAACCAGAAGAACAAATCTGTTCATCCTCAAACCCAGAATCAAAACTCAATCTGTTCATCATCATAATCGCCAAAGAAACCCAGATCATCATCATCATCAATCATCCTCGCCAAAACAGTTCAAAACCCAGATTAAAAACCCAAAACAAATTTTCAAACCCGAAATCCAAACTCACCAAATCAACCTTCATCCTCACAAATCCTCAAAAACACGAAATCAAAAACCATCCGAATCGAAACCAAATCATTCAAAACCACCTCGGATTCAAACGGAACAAAACGAATCAAATCCGAACCAAATCAAATCTGATATCAAAACAATCAGACCGAAACCATCCGAATCAAAATCAAGAACAGAAACGAGAAGAAGAAGAAGAAAATCACGATAGATTCAAATAACACGGTCCAAGTTTGATTTCTTTTCCTTTTCTCTTTTCTTCCGATCCGGCCTTTTGGTTTACTCTGATGTTTAATTTGAGTTTGAATTCGGGTTTAGGAAAGGTTTTTGTATAAGTTTGGTGTTATGAGTTTTTGAAAAATGGAGTTATTTTTGGGAAAAAAAAAACAGAGTTTGTAAGGAAGAAGAAGAGCTTGGCCGGCGGCCATGAAAGGAAAAGAAGGAGATCTGTTGTTTTTTTTAGGTTTTTGTATTTATACCCTCTTTCATAATCCTGTGCGCGCAGGTGCACGTCCTTATCGTGCACCTGCGCGCCTCTGTCCTTGTGATCTTAATCATACATCCCTGAATCATTATTTTCTCTGATTAGATCAGAGCTGTCTGATCAATCAGACGGCTCTGATCTGATTTTCGTTTTGCCTCACACACCTCCCCTCTGGGCCACGCCCCCCAGCTGGGCCTGGGCCCAGATTTGCTTTTTGCACCCCCTTTTCAGTTTTAATTGTTACTTGCACCCCCTTCTGTTTTTATTTCATTTTTTTGCCTAATTATTTATTTTATTGTAAAGACATTAGATTGTATTTTTTAGGAGTTGATGTAAATTTAAATTAAATTGCATAGCATACTCTTGCATTCATTTCATATTTATTTTTCTCGCAAATACTTTAGATTGTAATTAGGAACAAATGTACACTATAAATGAAAAATCGCATCTCATGCATATTTATTTATCGCTTTCCGCAAAACGTTAGCATATTTAATTCCGACGGAAAAGACACCGTTTTGATCAAAATATCATTACGGATCGTCTTTGCGCTTATTTTGCCTATTGCGACGTTTGTATCATTTTTCGCGCGCTACCTTTTAATTTTAACCCGACATTCCATTTTAAATAGTTAGTCACTTTATTCAAAAAAATGAGGTCAATACCTCTTCAAAAATAGTTAGTCATTTTATTCTCAAAAATGAGGTCAAAACCTCTTTCAAAAAGTCAACATAATTCATTTCCACATATCATCAAAAATATTTTGTTATCATACACTTTTCAAAAACTTTGGACTTTAAACCAAACGTTTCTTTTTACCGCGAAAACCTCGGATTTTAACCCGAGTGCTTTTTTTACCGCGAACTTGGATTTTAAACCAAGTGCCTTGGAATTTAAACCAACGGCGTCTTTTATCGTGAAAACCTTGGATTTTAACCCAAGTGTCTTTTTATCGCGAACTTGGATTTTAAACCAAGTGCCTTGGACTTTAAACCAACGGCGTCTTTTTTCGCTAAAACCTTGGACTTTAACCCAAGTGTCCTTTTTCTCGCCTAAAACTTGGATTTTAAACCAAGTACATTTGTCTCATTCATACATCATTAATCATGCATAAACCTTGGATTTTAAACCAAGTGTCTTCTATCACTTCAAACATTTTCTCAACAAACCTTGGATTTTAAACCAAGCGTCCGCATCTTATTTCTTAATCAAAATTTTAATCAAATTAACCATATAGACTTTCTTCACAAATTAACATCAATCAAACTCACATTTTTGCCACTTTTGGCTTTTGGTATTTTAAAACCATTTTCAAAACCTTAAAATGAAACAAACAAATTTACTCGGTCTTTTTATCCCGAACTACGGTGGTTTGATCCATCGGGTACGTAGGCATGAGATTTATCTCTTCAATCAATAAAATCAACAAAAACATTTTTCTACTTTTTTCATTCATTAAGCATTTTTTTAGCATCACTTTAATTCTATACTTATACATTTTTTACAAGCAAATAAAATAAAGCGCATAGATAGAAATAAAACAAGAGGTTCCTATAGAGTACTATAGATACTTAGGGTGCTAATACCTTCCCTTCGTATAACCAACCCCCGAACCTTGTTCTCTTAAAAATAGGGTTTTTTCGAACTTTTTCCCTTTCCCTCGGATAAATTAAAGATCGGTGGTGGAATATTAATTTGCGATTCGAAGTTAATTAATAACTCGACATCCAAAAATCACCGCGACATTGGGCTTTAATCTTCAGCTGTCCTTTTGCAAAGTCCAGCACACATGTAATGGAAAGAATCACTTGTTTCCATAAATGGCGTAGCATCTTCTGGAAAGTATATCTTGGTCCAGCCACCTAATAAACCCTTGTTTAAAGGCGTGCGTCTTGATAAGCAAGTAAGGCGAAAATAGTGTTTCAGATAATCTTCAAAGATATGGCGCGCAAATAGAGCATTAAATACCGGCAAGACAGATGTTGTACCCACATGCTACGGCATCTGGTCCAACATCTTGCTTGAACATGTTTTTGCAAAATGAGGCCAACATACAAAACACCAACAATCTCCCCCTTTGGCAAATTTTGGCTAAAACAAACTAAGACCAGTTCTGGAGAGATGCAGTACATACCTTCCTTCAAGTCAACACAAACACACAGCTAAGAAAGAAGATAATACATTGTCACATTATTTTCAAAAGAGATCTTCAAGTGAGAAATAATGAACAGGCAGCATCAGAGGCATGCAACAGCGGAAATACACAACTTAGCCTCATAGGGTACAAGATAGGAGAGAAATAAACTCTCACACATAAGCGCCATACAGTTAAACCAGGGAAAAATAAATTCCCACAAATATGAATCACCATAGGAAAAATAAATTCCTACACCACTGAGAAAAATAAATTCTCCGGTAACAAGTAAAAGTGGATTCCTTTGAAACAGACAAGATGCCTTAGCATTTGGAATGACATCTGTCACACACAACATGCATCACAACAAAAGTAGATTGCTCCCCCTAGGTTCATGCATATATCACAGTAGAGAATACTCCCCCTCAACAGAACAAACATACACATACAGATATAGCATACCTGCTCCCCCTCAAACATATATCACAGTAGAGAATACTTCCCCTCAACAGAACAAACATACACATACAGATATAGCATACCAGATGGTGTAACATGTGTCACAGCATTATCACGAACAGAACATGCATCTTTACTACTACTCCCCCTTTTTAGCCATAATTTTGACAAACATAATGCATCATGCATTGACAAACAGAAGTAGCAACACATCGTAGTAGCATAATTACAGACCAGCAGCACATGGGAGTGCACAAGATATCCTGGGCGTAGCCCTCAAGGTTCAGACAGACAAAAACAATAGGAGCAGTAAAACACAGGAGCAAGGACATCATTCAGAGGAGCTTTCATCAGAGCTCTCTATCATAGGTTCACCATCAGCATCAACATCATTATTTCCAGCACCAGCTTCTTCAATCAAGCTCACTATATCAGTGCACTCCAGGGCTTCTTCTCCAAGCTCTCTTTCCAGAGCTACCCTTCTCTGAACATATTTCCATTTGTCTACACAGCTAGCAAGATGAAAGAAAATATTATCAATAGCAACCTCAGGTACATTAGCAAGTACCTTCTTGTCACCTACACTTTGTCTGCCAACATAAGCTTCACCAGATGCTTCATCTTTAGACACTTCTTCCTCAAAGACAGAGTTACTCTCTACAGCATTTCTCTTCAACAGTTTCTTCTGGACAACAGGAGTATCAAAACGACTCTTAGGTCGAGAGGGACCATACATGGGTTTCTTGGCAAGTTTCTTCACTGATTCTACAACAGGAGGCTGTGGGACAGATGGTATAGCTTTACCAGAACTGCTCCTCAGTCTCTGAGCAACACCAGCACCAAATGTCTTCACCAGGGGTGGAGACTTATCAGTATCATCATTACTAAGACCAGTATCAGAACATACGTCAACTACAGTATGAGGACGAGGAACCTGTTGGTCCAAAGATGTTTCAGCATCTGGCACAACGTCAGATTGAGGAACAGGGTCCTTGATGAGATTCAGACCATTGTCAACCATGGTGGCACCAGTTTCAGTAACTTTTGCTACAGGATCAATATTCACTTCCATGTCATCAGTACTAGGAGCAGCCTCAGGATCCTTAACAGTATTCACATCAATAATATCTAGGGTTTCAACCTGATCAGATATCCCTAAATTCTCCAACTCAACATTCTTATCAACTTCTTCAACAACAAGCCTAGTCTTCTCAGTCTCAGAACTAGAGTGATTCTTAACAACAGTATCAGAACTTATCACACTAATGTAGCGTGTGATGAAGTAGTTAAGGGAAGTTTTTAAGACTTTCCCTAAATTAGCGTGCGCAACATAAGAGTAGAGAGAGAGAATAACTGCTGCACGCTTTTCAGACATTAACTGCTACAAATCCTCATGCAGGCAAATTCCTAATTTGCCTCTTAGCTTCTCAAATTGGTTAGCATCTAGTGCTTTCGTGAATATATCTGCGAGCTGTTCCTCAGTAGCAACATGTTTTAAAACCACCACATTCTCTTCTACTAAATCTCTGATAAAATGATGACGAATATCTATGTGCTTGGTCCTACTGTGTTGTATAGGATTTTTAGAGATATTGATTGCACTCAGATTATCACAGTACAATGCCATAGCATCTTGCTCAACATTATACTCCCGTAGCATCTGTCTCATCCAGACAAGTTGTGAACAACTACTCCCAGCTGCAATGTATTCAGCTTCAGCAGTTGAGAGAGACACACAATTCTGTTTCTTACTGAACCATGATATCAAATTTTCTCCCAAGAAGAAACAACCACCAGAAGTGCTTTTTCTGTCATCAGCACTGCCAGCCCAATCTGCATCACAATACCCAATGAGTTGAGAATTGTCACTTTGTGAGTACATCATGCCGTAGTCACATGTGCCGTTAACATACTTGAGGATTCTTTTCACTTGAGTTAAATGACTCATCTTAGGATCAGCTTGATATCTTGCACATACACCCACTGTGAAGCTAATATCAGGTCTACTAGCTGTAAGATATAGGAGACTCCCTATCATACTTCTGTAGAGACTCTGATCAACACTAACACCCTTCTCATCTTTTGTCAACTTTAAATGAGTAGGTGCTGGAGTCCTTTTGTGAGTAGCGGTATCCATACCAAACTTCTTGACAATATTTTTTGCATACTTACTCTGAGAGATAAATATTGTCTCCTCCATTTGCTTCACTTGAAGTCCAAGAAAAAATGTTAATTCCCCAACTAAACTCATCTCAAACTCTGACTGCATCTGTTTGATAAAATGCTCCACCATCTGACTTGACATCCCACCAAACACTATGTCATCAACATAAATTTGTGCTATCATTAGTTTACCATGTTCTTCTTTTACAAACAGAGTTTTATCATGTCCTCCTTTCCTGTATCCATGATTGACAAGAAATTCAGTCAATCTCTCATACCAAGCCCTGGGAGCTTGTTTCAATCCATATAAAGCTTTCTTCAACTTGTAGACATGATCAGGAAGATCTGGATTCACAAAGCCTTTTGGTTGTTCCACATACACCTCTTCATTTAAGTATCCATTGAGAAAAACACTCTTAACATCCATCTGATACAGTTTGAATTTCAGAACACATGCAACACCAAGTAACAGCCGTATAGATTCTAATCTAGCAACTGGGGCGAAGGTCTCATCAAAGTCTAAACCTTCCACCTGAGTGTATCCCTGTGCCACAAGCCTCGCCTTGTTTCTTGTAATAGTTCCATTTTCATCAGATTTATTTTTATAAACCCATTTAGTGCCTATTACATTCAACCCTTTTGGTCTAGGAACTAGATCCCAAACCTCACTTCTTTCAAACTGATTCAACTCTTCTTGCATAGCAGTAATCCAATAATTGTCCATGAGAGCCTCTTTGACATTTTTTGGCTCTATTTTTGACACAAAGCAAGAGTTAGAGATTATATGTTGATTTCTTCTTGTGGTGATACCTTCATCAGGATTGCCTATGATCAGATCCTTGGGATGATTTTTCTGGACTCTGATAGATGGTTCTTTACTAACTGGAGCAACAGTATCATCAGTGATAGGACAATCAGGTGTTACCTCAAACTCTTCTATACTGGCAGTTTCTTCAGGCTGGAATTCAAATGCTTCAGCTTCTGGACTTTCATCTGTCTTAGCGTCAGATGATACATCATCTACCACAACATTCATTGATTCCATCATCACTTGAGTTCTGGAGTTATACACTCTGTAAGGTCTGCTGTTGGTTGAGTATCCCAAGAATATACCTTCATCACTTTTTGGATCCATTTTCCTCCTTTGCTCTCTGTCTATCAGAATGTAACACTTACTTCCAAATACATGAAAGTACTTGATAGTAGGTCTTCTTCCTTTCCACAATTCATATAAGGTCTTAGTGGTTCCAGCTCTTAAAGTGACACGGTTGAGAATGTAACATGCTGTATTCATAGCTTCAGCCCAAAAGTGTTGAGGCAGTTTCTTTGAGTGTAGCATGACACGAGCACATTCTTGTATGGTTCTGTTCTTTCTTTCAACTACACCATTTTGTTGAGGTGTAATAGGTGAAGAGAATTCATGTCCTATTCCTTCAGCAGTGCAAAACTCAGAGAATCTTGAGTTTTCAAATTCTCTACCGTGGTCACTCCTTATTCTGACAATGACACTATCTTTTTCTCTTTGAAGTTGTTTACATAAATCCTTGAAATAACTAAAAGTGTCTGACTTTTCTCTGAGGAAGCTGATCCAAGTGAATCTTGAGTAGTCATCTACAACAACAAACGCATATCTCTTTCCTCCTAGACTTTCAACCTGCATAGGCCCCATCAAGTCCATATGAAGCAATTCAAGCACCTTTGATGTAGTCAGATGCTGCAGCTTCGGGTGTGGCATCTTTGTCTGCTTCCCAATTTGACAATGCTTCCTTCTTCTATCTTCAGTTTAGGTACTCCTTTTACTGCATCTTCAGCTATGACTTTCTTCATACTCCTTAGATTAAGATGACCCATCTTTTGATGCCATAACTTGACTTCATCTTCTCTAGTGATGAGACATGAGGAAATTTGAGTACTTTCTTCAGAAATCCATAAATAACAGTTATCTTTAGACCTGACTCCTTTCATAACAGATTCACCATCTTCAGTTGAGACAATGCATTCAGACTTCGTGAAGTTCACTTTCATTCCTTGATCACACAATTGACTGATGCTTATGAGATTTGTAGTCAATCCTTCCACTAAAAGAACATTCTCAAGCTTAGGCAACCCATTTGCAGTGAGACTTCCAATGCCTTTGATCTGACCTTTGGCTCCATCACCAAAAGTAACATAACTAGTAGTGTAAGCTTTAACATTGGTTAGATAACTTTCAACACCGTCATATGTCTTGAGCAACCACTATCAAAGTACCAATCATTTCTGGACGAAACTCTCAGAGATGTATGAGCTATGTGAGCAACATCATTTGCCTTTGGTTTCCATTCCTTCTTTGCATTTCTTGAATCAGATTCGTACCTGGGATTACTATACCATCTTGGAAACCCATATAATCTAAAACAGAAAGGTCTGATGTGACCCTTTCTACCACAATAATGACAGATCCATCCCTTAGGTTTAGGAATTATTTTGGCAGGCTGATGTTGTTGAACATGCTGTGGCATCTGTCTGGTTTCAGTAGGATCATAAGTGTCTTTAGCAGGAACAAATGTACTAGTAGAAGTAACATTTTTCTTTTTAGGATAGTTATATTCTACTCCAATACCCTTAGGTTTCCCAGCAACTTGACCCTCAACCAGTATATCTAATCTTTCAGTTCCATTATTTAGCAGTCTAAGCTGTTTATTTAAACTAGTCAGCTGATAGTTCAATGTGGTTACCTCATCTCTAAGAGCAGAAGCCTCGGACAGATGCTTTGCCTTCTCAGATTGTAGCTGCTTTGTGAGTTGAGATATTTGAGTATGATGCTTCACCTTCTCATCTTGCAATTTACTTATAACGTTTTGTTGCTGCTGACAAATCTTTTCACTCTTCTGACTCAGTGCTTTATAGGATGCAGCTAGTTCATCAAAGGTCAATTCTTCATCATCTGATTCAGATTCAATAAATCCAGTAAGTGCAGTAATGTGATTTGCAGACTCAGAGTAGTCATCATCCTCAGAGTCATCTTCATCAGACCAAGTGACAGCCATAACCTTCTTCTGTTTCTTCAGGAATGTTGGACATTCAGCTCTAATATGTCCATGGCCTTCACATTCATGACATTGAACACCTTTTCCAGTACTGGCCTTTTCCTCAGGTCTGTATTTTCTTTCACCATTAAACTTTCTGTTATTATCAGAGAAATTGCCTTTAGCATTTGTCCTGCCTCTTCCATCCATCTTCTTTAATATTCTGTTGAACTGCCTGCCTAGATGTGCCATAGTTTCAGATAAATTTTCATCAGTTTCTAAACCATTTTCTACTTCCTCACTTTCAGTGGTGTTGGTTACAAGAGCTATACTCTTCTTCCTCTTCTCGGTTTTCTCTTTAGCAGCCAACTCATAGGTTTGTAATGAACCCACCAAATTTTCAAGTTTCATCACTCCTATATCATGTACTTCTTCTATGGTAGTGACTTTCATATCAAACATCTTAGGAAGAGATCTAAGCATTTTTCTTACCATTCTTTCCTCGCTTAGCTTTTCTCCTAGAGCATCAAAGTTGTTTGCAAAATCTAGAATGGTCATGTGGAAGTCATGAACAGATTGACCTTCACCCATCATTAGATTCTCAAACTTTACGGTCAGAAGCTGTAGCCTTGAATTCTTCACCTTAGCGGTGCCTTCATGTGTAGTCATTAGAATTTCCCATGCTTCCTTAGCCACTGAGCACTGTTTGATCATCCTGAAAATGTTGTTGTCCACAGCATTGAATAAGGCATTTAGCGCCTTGGAGTTACCATGTGCAAGCTCATCCTCTTCCTTGGTCCAATCCGCTTCTGGTTTTAGTTCACCTGTAGTTTTACCATCTTTGTCACGTATCACTGGATGCTCCCATCCCGTTAGGATAGCCTTCCAAGATTTGCTATCAAGTGATTTAATAAATGCCACCATTTTGGCTTTCCAGTAATCATAGTTTGATCCATCCAGAAGTGGAGGTCTGTTGACATAGCCACCATCCTTGTTCATTATGCCAGAAAGTAACTTCCCTGGTCCTCACCCACGCAGAACAGGGTGCCTGCTCTGATGCCAATTGAAATTCTGGCACCTACTGAGGACAGATGTTAAGACAGAAGCTATAGCAATTGTCGTCCGTAACCAGTTTTAATGCTAAGACAAATGCTCTAGCGTATGTCCACAGTAGATTATAATCAACAAGTAAAAACAACAGACAATGAAGTAAATAACACAGAGAATTGTTAACCCAGTTCGGCGTACACAACGACCTACTCTGGGGGCTACCAAGCCAGGAAGGAATCCACTATAATAGATCTAGTTCTAAGCCCACAGCAAACATACAAGTTTACGACTTATCACCTAGACTCTACCCGTGCTAACTCAACCTAGGAACTCCTAAGTTTGAGACCCCGTCTCACTTCCTTTCTATCACGAACCTCGTGATTATTCAGTTCTACGAACAGTGCGGTTTCACTAACCAAACAACAAAACAGTCTCCGTGCTTAAAAGCTTGGGAGAAGTTATACAAATAACAAACCAAACAGGCCTAAGCTTGTGTTATAGAATCCACAAGAAAAGACTTACAATTAACAAGACTCAAACCCTAAAACTATATTCTTTAAATACGGCTTCAGTCCTCTTTTAGGTTTTAGTCTTCACATATTTATATGACCTGAGTTAGCATGGGCTAGGTCTTCATATTGGGCTTTAATCTTCAGCTGTCCTTTTGCAAAGTCCAGCACACATGTAATGGAAAGAATCACTTGTTTCCATAAATGGCGTAGCATCTTCTGGAAAGTATATCTTGGTCCAGCCACCTAATAAACCCTTGTTTAAAGGCGTGCGTCTTGATAAGCAAGTAAGGCGAAAATAGTGCTTCAGATAATCTTCAAAGATATGGCGCGCAAATAGAGCATTAAATACCGGCAAGACAGATGTTGTACCCACATGCTACGGCATCTGGTCCAACATCTTGCTTGAACATGTTTTTGCAAAATGAGGCCAACATACAAAATACCAACACACGAGTTTATAGATACAATATAATGACACTTTACAAAAAGCATAGGAGTTCCAAAACAAAGCTACTTGAAAACATCTAACCCCTCAAAAAACGTAAACCTACATTCAACAACTAATTTCTTACCTTGAATAATTTTCAGTTCATTCAACTTCGTCAAGGTTTAAGTCTCGATGCAAAATATAAAACTTGCTTTACCGCATTATCATAGCCAGCTTTGTACTGCAATGAAATTTCACCCTTCAATTCTTCAATTTCAGCCTTCAACTTGTCTACAGTAACTTTGTGACTCTTTTCCAAAGTTTTCTTCAATTTATTCCGTTCATCTTTAAGACTAGTCGTCAATTTTTTCAACTCTGTAATCTCACCAACAAAAGCTTTGTTTTCCTTTTCAATATCACCAAACATTCGCCCAATGACACGAAGAAGAAAGGTCATTCGAATGCAATCCGCCATGTTATTTTGGAGTTCCCTTTCTAATCCCAACTCCTTAACTTTTTCATGAAACTTTTCCTTACCGAAATGTTTATCAATAAGGTCTAGAAGTGGAAAATCGACATCCAAAATTAATGTGTCATCGCCATCACCACCACCATTGATCTCAGTGAAAAACGATGTCCATGTTTCATCCACACTCACGTCTTCAGAAGAACTAGGCTGACTCATTTTAGGAATGTGCACAGAAGGTAAACTTGAAATCTCCGGTCGATGACGTTTCTTGAGAGGTTTCGCCGGGGAATTGTTCGTTGGAGCTTCCTGTGGAGAGTTCCTTATAACATCAGCCACCCTCTTATTTTTGCCTTGGCACTCAAGCAACGATCTTTCCCAGACATATCTTTCACAAATTGAAATCCAAGTTAGAAGTGCAAAGCAAAAGACATAAAATTAATGTTGGAATATTAGACGAAACTTCCCAAATACTGAAAATTTTAACAAAATCAACGGAAATTAGTAATGAGCTAGCTCATATGCTGAAGAAATTAGTTTTACGATCTTTATCGGTCAACGAGACGAACTACAAGTTGTCGGTACCTCTTTTAACAAGCAATTAAAAGGTTACACAAAAATATAAGGCATACTTCGTCGAATTCTTCATGATTCATTTACCAAATACAACACAAAGGAATTACTCACTCCGTGATTTTAACTAAATTCCTCAGCAGCTTATATTAATAAAAGATTTAGCAATCATTTAACCGATAAATCATATTTATGATCAAACACATGAAACATATCAAGAGTAGCAGAAAGAAAAAAATGAAGAGCATATGTGTTCCTAATTTTTTGGCCACATCACCTTTTACTGAGTCATGTCAATCTTTATAGGAAATAATTTGGTGGAAAATTTACTTCCTATTAAGAAGCACATGTTCCTATTAAGAAGCATGAGTTATTTTCTTTTGATATACAAGTATTAAGTCTGATAATAGACCGAAGGTTTTTTTCACACTCTGTTTTCTTTCAGCCGCCACACATATAAATAAGGAGTAGATTTCTTAAAATTTCTACATGATGTGAGAAGTATAACAAGCAGAGGCTGCTAGATGAAAATACATATTATATTTGTATCCGTTAGTATAATTGAAACGGTTGAATGAGAAAACCACTATCATGGTTTCTGATGCACCAAGGCTGCTTCATTATGAGTGGCTCGGCACATTATGACATCTGCAAAACAATAAGGTTTTGGATCATTGGCTACTGGTTTTTTAATAGATTTTAAAGCATGTTTCAGGTATGAGGTTTATTTATGCTATTACATAAGGTTATTGTAATTACCATTGTTGTGGTAGTAGAAAACTAGAAATGTAGTTTCAGTGGACTTGTTTAAATTAATCACGATTTTTGGAATTTTGTCGTGTTGAAATTAGAATGAAAGAATTAGACACATTAATTGGTTTATAAATTTGGTTTTGCAAATTTCAAAGATTTGTATTAAGGTTTATTCCTCTTGGTTTAGAGAATATTAAATATTATTCTATATGTTCTGAGATACTAAAATTAGTATTAATTCGTTTTTGAGAAGTGATGATAATATCATTAGTTCCTTCAAACTTATAAGAATGGTCATAATACCATTTTCTCTTTGTTTTAAGAATGGTCCAAGTACCATATGAGAATGGTCTCAGTATCATATTATTAGAATGGTCATAGCACCATATTAGAATGGACTTAAAACCATAGCGCACTGGTTTTAGTACCATATTTGAGGGTGTAATTCTTGCCCGATATCTACAGTGCAGTATTTATCGGTATCAGTTGAACATGGCTGTTTTATCCTGGGAACTTCGTGGTTGATCATCTGCCTTGCACAATTTTGGGCAGTGCCGCGAAACGTCTTAAAGAAAGCGACCTAGTACGCGACTCAATCCAGTAATATCTTTGGTAGCTGAAAATTATTTTAGACAATGTTTTACTTCGGAGACAACAATTTTAAGACGTTTCCTTTCTGCCATGTCTACCGAAGAAATTACTGGCTTAGATTGTGATGCTACTTACTAGAACAAACCATTTGGTTTGAAGGATGTCACTTCAAATATTGGCAACAAAATTATGTTTTTATAATAACGAAAGAGTTGCTATTATGTTGAAGAAAGATATTCCAATTTACTTTAGAAAATTGAACAAGCTAATAAGGATAAAAGGCTAAACAATATTCCCTCGAATTTTCTGATAAAATGTCTTCAAATTGAAGAAGAAACTAGAAAGCTAGATCAGAAAAATGAAGTGCTTGTTGTCTTGAACAACAACACTAAAAAGAAATTCACAGGTCTGAAGCGAACTGAAAAATTATTCAAGAATCAGATACACACTGTGAATAAATCCACATTATGAAATGACACCCAAGTGATAATGTATTTGATACAATTGTGATATGTTATGTCACACGGCACACAAGTGTATTAACGATCCAAGTGCTGCTCCACAAAATATAACATGATTGGATAGTAGTCATTGTTATATAAGTTACTTGTTGGTGAATTCAAGTGGGTGGTGGAAATCTTTTGCACAAGGATTTTTTTGAAATTAATTTGTTTCAGTTCGTTATATGGATTGAATGCCTAGTATAAATTGACATAAAGTTATTTCATTATTTAGTACTATTTTGACAAAATAATAATAATAAGAAAAAAATTACTATGATTCTGACACATCTAATGAGCATGAAATTATTTATGAAACAACTGTACTTTATTCTTTTGAAATGAACGGTAAAGCTTTAAAAAAAATAATAATTATGGAACCTTTACCGAACTAGTTGTTGCAATCATATTTAATTTTGGCATTGTATCATTAGTGGGGGCATTTTTATTAATTGATTGTTTTGTGCTAAATAGAGGGAACAAAATTTCTACTCATGAATTTTTGAAGAAAAGACAATCTAATTTGTTTTATTTTTGAACTTGGAGTATTTTGACATATGTTGGAATTTCTGAGTCCGAGAGAGTTAAACTCACTAGTAGAGCTTATGAATGTGTATTCATTAGACACACAATTAACAAGAAAGCTTATAGCTTATATGCCTAAATGCTAAAATGATCATAGAATAAAAATGATGTTGATTTCTATGAAATTGAATTTCTCTTTAAATTGAGAAATAGTGGGGCACTAGTGAGATCATTGTAACTGATCACATTTCAGTGATCAGAAGCAGTGATGAGAACATCAAACAAGATGTAATAGAACCTCAATGAGGTAAGAAAGCAAGATTTGCTAAAAGGTATAAACCTAATTACGTGGTTTATATATTAGATGAGGATCTATTTAGCCTTCAAGAAACATTGTCTTTCTTGGATGTTGATTTATGGAAAGATGTCATAAAAGATGAGATAGAACCTCTAGAATCTAATAATAAGACTTGATATTTAGTAGACTTGCCTTATGACTGCAAACTGAATGGTTGTAAATAAATTTTTAGAAAGAAAGAAAATATAAATATTTTCAACATTTTTTCTCCAATCACAAGATTAATATCCATAAGGCCAAATGGATGTTAAAAATGCTTTTCTAAATAGTGAATTGGAAGAAGAAATTTTTATGGAACAACCTACAGATTTTGTAACTCGTGGGCAAGAAAATTAAAGTCTATAAGTCATATAGTACTTTGTATGGTCATAAATAAGTCATAAGAAATGTCATGAAAAGTTTGACAATTTGATTATATCAAATGAATTAAAAGTGAATGAAAGTGACAAACGTTTTTACTATAAACCGGTAAATATCATTTTCATTATCATATGTCTCTATGTAAATGATTTACATGTTTAGAGCAAATATTCATGTTGTGAATGGAGTGAAATCATTGCTTGTCTAACGACTTTGATATGAAAGAGTTCGAAAAGGTAGATGTAATCTTAGGTATTAAGATTACTAATGAGAATTCCTTTAAAATAGTCTCACCATGTTGAGAAGGTTTTAAAGAAATATATTTACTTTGAATGCAAACTTGTTTGCATACCATATGATCCAAGTGTAAAAACTATGGAAGAACACCGATAAAAGTGTAAGACAATCAGAATATGAAAGTACTATTAGCCGTATTCGGTATGTCACTAATTGTAATAGACCCAACATTGCAAATGTTGTGGGATTGTTGTTCATGTTTACCAGTAAACTTGATAATGAGCATTTATATGCTATTGAGAGGTTCATGAGACACCTTAAAAGGACCTTGAATCTCATATTACAATAGCAGATATTTCCTATTGTAATTGAAGGATACAGTGATGTAGATTGGAGTATATTATCATATGATTCCAAAAATAACTAGTAACTATATATTTAATATAGTAGAGAAACTGTATCTTAGAATCAAAGAAACAAACCATATTGGCTCAGTCCACTATGTAGTCTGAAATGTTAGCATTATTGACTGCTAATGAAGGAGCAAGATGGTTAAAATACTTGCTTTCTAGGATTCCTTTATGGAATAATTTATGCCAGATGTGTTGATCCATTGCGATAGTACCGCGGCTATTGCATAAATTGAGAACCGTTATTATAATGGTAAGAGACTTCAAATTAGAAGTAAGCACAACGTAGTGTGAGAATTACTCTCTAAAGGAGCTGTAAGAATGAGTCATGTACACACTGATGAAAATTTAGCAGATCCTTTGACGAAAGGAATAGCTAAAAGGAAGTCCATAATACATCAGTTAAGATGGGACTAATGCCTACTGTGAATTACTTATGATGGTAACCCAACCTAAAAGACTGGAGATCCCAAGAATTAGGTTTCAATGGGTAAACAACAAGTCGTGAGTAATAGGGACATGATCATGCAAGAATAAGAAGCATGAATCTTGAAGCGAAAAGGATGAGGTAATAGAAACTCTTAATGAGATCTATACTATGTATCAGAGGAGTACCTAGCTTCAGGGGTACTTAAGATAGACTCACCTATATGAATGTGGAACTGAGGCCGGTTCCTATGGAGTTTTGGGGCGAACTCCTAGAGCGTTCATGAAACTGGGATACACGTGCAGAGCCATTAAAGCACGGGCTTTTAAGATACACCTTAGGAAAGATTGTGTGCTGGTTTGAGAAAAATCTGAGATAGAGTTCCAAGACTAAACGTCACTCTTGCTTAATCAGGCTCTTACTGGCTACGTGAAGGTTCCAAGACATAGCTCACCTTTGCTTATGCACAATCTTATAGAAGTGTCCTACGCAATTTTGGAATTTTCTTTTAAATTCAAGTGGGGGATTGTTGGAACATAGAACACATTTTTGTATGAATTGAAAATAAAATATTTAGTCCCACTTTAAAGTGACATCCTTCAGAGAATATGCAAGAACATCATATGTAGCTATCCACTCCACAATAATTACATCCAAGAACATCAAAAGTAGAAATCTAAGAGAAAACTCACCAAACTTCACCTTAGCCTCTTTGTTTTCTTGTTTCTCTCTTTCCTCTGTCTAGTTCAAGCTAACCCTGAGGATATTGTGTTGTTGTGTCCCTGTCTTTCTCTTTCAGAGAGACATTGTAGGTAGGTGACTGTGTCTCGAGAGTGAGTGAGTGTGAGGGAGTAGTAGAGTGAGGTGGAAATATAATAGGTGCTATTTTTACCCTTTTACCCTCGAGAGTATAATGTACTACTATGCCTCTAATTGGTAAAAAATGGCGGATAACAGATAAACTAACTTATAGCGGATGATAAAATTAGCGGTTGAACTAACTTATAAGTACGAAATGACATAAAAAGGCTATAAACTATAAGTTCATACGCTATTTAAAATAACATTTAAAAAATAAAGCTATTTTTAAAAAACTTTTACCAAATCTTTTTTGGTCCAAACACAAAACATAAAACAGGGTGAGATTATCCAAGAATCAAAAAATAGAAAAATAAGACAACAAGGTATAAATAAGAATGTATACATCACTTATACGAAATCACAACATCTCATTTACCGATCACCAATCAAATGATTTATCAATCACACAACATTTCATCTATTGCAATTAAGTATGCAATAGTTCCCTAGACTGCATGTGGTACTAACCTACTCACTGTTTGTGGATATCAGAGGTTTGTTACTGAAATTACTAACACCATCAATTCATCACCAATTTACATGTTATTTAGTCAATAATGAATGCATGAATGTCAAGTATTGACATCATCAACTTACACAACAATCATTTTCTTAGTTAATTATTAAGGAAATGATTTGGGGACTCGTCGATTAAGTATGAAAATAATCATTATTACGAAAATAATGATTTGGGGACTCGTCGATTAAGTATGAAAAGATTCATATTTTATGGGCAAACTTGCACCAGTTCAAGTTTCTCAGAACCCTACTTGTATCGGTTCAAGAATAGCCTTGTATCGAGACAAGTTTCTAACTATTTTCAAAATGAATTCATGCAACGATTCAAGCTAGGTTTGCACGGTTCAAGTTTTCCAGAAAGGTCTTGCATCGACACAAGTTATTCTCTGGACCTCCCAAATTTCACTTGCACCGATTCATGCCCTACATGCATCGGTTCATGATTTTCTTGCACATCATGCACCAGTTCAAAATGGGTCATGCACAGGTTCAAGTGCAATTTTCTTCTTGTTCCTTCTTCTAGACTCTAACCCTTTCTATACAATTCCTTCCTCTCTCTTTCTAGGTCACAATCCATTTTCAATTACCAAAATAACCCTTAACTCAATGGGCCTATAATACTCACATCCTTCATAAATGGGCCAACACCCCCTATCCCGAATTTTATTTTTAAGGTGAAGTATGTTCTACCCCTTCATAATACTGCCAAATTATGAAGGGGTAGATAAGAAAAAATCTATTTTTACTCTCTAAAAATTTCAACATATTTTGGTCCCGAAATATTTTTTGTCACAACTTTTGGTCCATAATTTTAATCAAACTTAGGTGTACTTTCGCATTTTGGAATGATTTTTTGTATTCATCTTTATAATATGTTTTCTATAAGAATCTTTATAATATTATAAGAACCTCTCCCACAAAAATTTATAATTTTTTAACATAAAATAATTTATTTATGAATTTTATGCGCTAAAAACTAAAAAAAGTCATATTTAATTCATCCATTTTTTTAAAAACTTAAACTTTTGTAAGAGAGATTCCTATAATGTACTAACATGATCACGGGAAAAAATTTAAATGTAAAACGATATACACGAGTTGACTGAAAAGTAGGACAAAAAATCATGACATTTAATATTTGAGAGACAAAAAATTATTGAATTTTTTATATGGACTTAAAAATAAAATTTGAGATATTTATAGGACAAAAACATATTTAATGTTAGGTATTAAATCACATTTTACCCTTGATGTCAATGAAATAATAATAAAATGATTTTTTTATCATGTGCAAATTTATACATGTTAAGAAGTTTAAAAAAGAATATTTGTATCGTAATAAATTAATCAGATGAGAAATTATTAAAGGTTTTGTTTTGGTACATAATGTTATATATAATTGGTAAAAGAACAACCGATTCTTTATATACATTTTATAATAATTAATCCTTTATTTATTTATTGTTTTAAAAGGAAATACTTTATTATATTAAAAAATAAATAAATGATATATAATATAAGAAATATTTCTTTATAGTTTTTTTAAGGAAATGTTTGTTTATAGTTAAAAATTAAATAGTACAAGTAAATTTTATTTTATTTTTGTTTTTGGCTACAACGTAAAATGAACATGGCTTAAAATTGAACTAAATCCATTTTACATTTATATTTAGGCTCCAGAAATTATTAAATAGATTGTACTAAATAATAATTAATTGACCTATTCATCTAAAGATCCATTTTAATTAAAATGTTGTGATTGAATCTTTGTAAACAAACTTTACTCCAACTTTTTTTTTTTTTGTCAAGTAACACAACACTTAAAAAAATCCATTTTAATTAAATGTGAATAACTGGAGTGTCCTGCATATAGTGCGATGTATACCAAAAACTGACCCCCGAACCAGATTAAATTGGTGGTGAATACCAAAAAAAAAAATAGTGCGATGTATCCCTATCAACTGAATTAAGCTCACAGAAATTACTCTGACAATACTTATCTATTTCTTAATCTTTTATTTTTATTAAAAATATAAATGCAACAGACAATAACATAAAAATGTAAATTAATAATTTTAATACCAATTATACCCTTCTCCACACAATACACATCTCTTGATCTTTGTTTTTCTATAAAAAAATTTAAAAATGAGACAAGTAAGGTAAAAAAATTCATAATTATTAAATACTAATTATACCCTTTAATTTCCGCCACAATACACATCTCTAATTTACTTAATTACACCCCTGAGTACCATGCAAATGGAGACACATACCACACTGGTAGGACTATATGAGTAAAAAACTAAGTGGTTTTGCTTTGTTTGAATTTAGAATTTCTTGTTATTCACCAAACAGATCAGTTGAGGACAATTCCATTTTTATCTCCAAAAGTTAGACATTTTCCTTCTTTATCTTTTCTCCTTTTTCCTTTGTATGTGCGAATAAGGTTGATATTTATAGAGAAATTTATTTACCTACTGTTCACATACTCTCTCCGATTCTTTTTATAAGAGACATTTCACCTTTATAAATTCATTAAATATAATAATTAATGTATTTTGTATATAATATATGTTAGATACCTTAACTATTCAATAAATCTAGAAATGTGAAATATCTCTTATAAAAAGAACGGAAAGAGTATATGAAAAAAAATATTCTTATTCGGAAATTTTAAATATTGTTAAGTATAATTAATTTTTATTTAATGATGTAATTCTTAAAATATACCATTAAGTTAATACGTCCTCAAATTTTAAATATAAGTAAAAAGTCAAATACATTTGGTTTAAATTTGAATCAAATATATTTCAATACTATCATTTTTATATATATATATATATAAGATAGGATAATTACACTTGAACGGAAGGTAAACGGGCAACCAGTTGCGCCACTAATCCTTTTTGGATCGCAAACCCAATCCGCTTAAAAACTACATCTACAGATTTAGGAGACACCACATTGCTATGCATGACTCTTTGAACTCTATGCAAAATATTCACAGCATCTAGTGCTAGGAAACCAAACGTGTCAAATGCAAATGGTATAAATGCATGCTGGTTATCAGCACACACTTTCTCATGTTTAGCCACTTTGCTTGAAGCAGCTTTGAGGGCCGCCTGTCCTACAGTAAAATCCCCAGTCGTCAATCCCACAAATGGGGAAACTCATGTCAAGTAAACACATGCATGTTTTCCTCCTACTCACCCGTACACCAGAACATCGGCTGGCCTCAATGTAGATCTTCCCTCCAATGGGTCAGTCAAGAAGTTCACAGGTGCCTCTTTCTTCACATATATTCCTGCGCGTTTAAAAACATCAAAAAGGACATCCCGAACAAAGTCATGTCTGTATTTGAAGCTTGGAAGCTCTCGAGAATGAACTGCATGCTCCCCAAATCTATCCAGACATGCCTTACGACAAACAGGGCATACCTCATCATCAGGAAATAAAGGAATCATCAAGCGATATTTGAGGACAGTGCGATACTCTATCGGGGACATATGTTGACCTAATCCCTCTATTGGGATAGCTAGCAAAAAATCTTGAGCATGAGCTGCCTATAGACTTCCAAAAATAGCTTTTTGTCTGGTAGTCAATTGAAAGTTAACTTCAATGTCCTTAACAATTTTACTAAACAGAGCACTCGCTAAAACATATGGGCTTTTTTGGGGGTTGGGGGGGGGGGGGATGGTGTCCTTGCTAGTAAAACTGCTAAAGTCAAAAGTTGGAATCATATCACGGAGACCATCCAAAGCATTATAAAAATCAGAGTCCATACCACATACTCCACTATCCCTCAATATATGTTCTTGCAACACCCAAGACTGATCTATTGAAGCCATAAAACTGATATGAGTTTGCCTCTATAGCTGAGTACAACCCCAACCCCCCCAGTCTTAATAGGTAAGGAAGCTATCCTCCATTGAAGATCCCCAAAGAAAGGACATCCACCAACCACAATGTCTTCAACCGCACCACGCAAAATAGCTGCATCTTCCATGTAAACTGGTTGACACGTCCTTAGGCCAAAAAACAGTTTGGCAATACCCATGCATTAGCGAAGTAGAAGCACACTATGCGGGTCCTTAATCGAGGAAGAAGATGCATCAACTCAACAACCCTGACAGCTCTCTTCATGGCCACCCCCTCGATAAAACATTTATCTCGACTAACAGCCCCTCCGAGCAATTTCACCCCCAACGTCGGTCTCCCAATATCCGAAGGAAACAACCCCTCACAAAGTTTATTTCCATCACATGAAGGCCAAAAGATCCCAGTCTTACGAATATTTAAATCAAGACCCAAACCAGGGTCTGTCTCCCGGATGATATCAAGTGCTTTAGCCACTTTCCTTGAATCTCCTACAACAGTCTCATCATCAAGATACCAAGCATGAAGAAGAATTTTGCTTATATATAAAACAAATTTAAACCAAATACACTTGACTTTTTATTTATATTTAAAACTAGAGGATATATTAACTAAGTAATATTTTAAGAATTACATATTAAAATTAATTATACTTCATTATATTTGAGAATACTAAATAAAAATACTTTTTTCTCCCATAATTGAGACAATAAGGAGCATATAAGATTAAATTCTCTATAAATTCAATCTCACCCGCACATAGAAAGCAAAAAGTAAAAATGATAAAAATAAAGACTATAAACTCAAGAGATATGTATGATGATCAACAAGAGACTATAAACTCAAACAAAGTAAAAACACCAATGAGGGACTAACTTGTCCCATAAGAATTATTAAAATTCCATGGTGGCAGTTAACTAACACCGTTAATGTCACGTAGATAAGTTAATGGTACACATCATCGGTTTAAAAACTGTTCAATGATTTAAGAACTAATATGATCCGGTTTAATTTTGTAAGGGATTAAATAGAGTTTTTTTTTGTTGGGGACTAATTTGAGTTCTATAGATTTGTGAGGGACCAAAATGACTCTTTACTCTAAATATTTATATTCGCATAAAATTAACTTATACTATTGTTATCCGTTGTTTGATGTACCAATAGGAAAGGATAAATTTAACCTATTACTAATCATATCATATTGTAATGACCCTTTATTATTATTTTCCTTTATTTTTGGTGGGTTAGCAACCTAATAGCATAAAGCTACAGCGCGCTTTCTATTTTTCAAAGGTTCCTTCTTCGACTCTCCTTGCCAGCACCGCACTACTGCCTTTCCATTAAATCCATTCTCGTCCAATCTCTGCAACCTTCTCGTCATGTCCATGCTTTCAATTTTTGTGCTTCTATCTTTCAATTTCCCCATAATTTTTGTACTTCTATTTCCAATCGATGTGATTCTATTCCCAATCTTTCAATTTCCCCATAGTTAAGTGATTTTTCAAAATAAAAAAACTAAACCTCCAACCCATCTATCAATTATTATAATTATTTACTAATCGCCGTTTCTTGCTTCTTGATTCATCATAATTTTTATAATTATTTTATAACTATGAATTGCTTTGAATTCATAATCGATTTTGTATCATAACATGTGGAATTTGCTTATTTTGTATCATAATCAATTTTGTATTTTCTATTTTATGTTAATTAAAAATATATTCTTTTTTTATATAAATATTTCTTATCCTGTGTACACCAAACACATGACAGAATATGTGTTTATTCTGTCACTATCCTATCGTTTCCTTATCCAGCTTCTTATGTTATCCTAGTTTTATCTTATCCTGCGCACCAAACGGCAATTGATTCTTAGGAACAAATTATATGATAGTAGAACACGTACTTGTTGTCAAAGCCATGACAATTGATTCTCCAGAACCACTGAAGTATTAGGCTTGGTCTTCCTTTGCCTGATCACATGCTCCAATCTTTGAGGTCTTTGATGGAAAAGCCACAAATGAGCGTACTGTCAGTTTCTGTATGTGACAGCAAAGGGGACCTAGTCAATCTTATATATAAAAGATCTCAGCCCTAGTACCACCCATCACGAACCCTAGAGTTGGGCCTACACTTCATTCCACACAAATCTGAACCAGTGACCAAAGCCCATTATTACTGATCACGTTTGTCGAGCTTAAGCATCATCAATTGGATCACATTAAATAACATAAAACTCGTTTTTCATAAAATCAAACCTACAATTGATTGTAGCCCAAAATATTAGAATAAAATTCTAACATTCTCCCACTTGGGCAAAATCAATTGTGTATTTTAATTTTAAAACATATTTTGAAAATGACTCTCGGGTTGATTACACATTTCCTAATTTGGCCAGCCACTAAACAAGTGATCCCAAGATGCAACACTTGATTAAGACTCTATCCAACAAAAATTAAATGATATTGAATATTGACGGTAGTTATAACACCTTCCATGGTTACGAATACCACCAATTCCGTCGACTAGTCATTTGTGTAGAGTGTAGCAAGAAAATGATATGTCACCATGATCCAACAACCATACTATCATTTTCTTTGTCAGTCCTAAATCTCTCAAATGCCCAAAACCAGAGAGATTTTATGGTCATAAGATATCACCATGTCTATGCTCCAAAATAGTGTTGATCACTGCGGTATAGTTATCCAATCAACACCGAGCACCAATTTTTAGACATAATTTCCCTCAAATGCATGAAAGCCAGAGAAATCAAATGGTCCATAAGATACCATAAAACCTCAGCTCCGAATAGTGTTGCTCACTGGCTAAGTGATCCTAACAATACTGAGCTTGTAATTTCATATTTGATTATCATAACACCTCAGCTCCAAAATAGTGTTGATCACCGCCGAAATGATCCCAACAACACTGAGCTCAAATCTTACATTTGATATATGCACATGCATGTATATATAAATTTCATAAAATTTATTTCACCAACAATAATAATAATATCAAGCAAAGTTTAGCATAACGTGTCAAATGCAATGAAAGAAATATAAATTCAACATATAGAAAAGGCTGCATAAGATTTTAAACTCCCACTAACCAAACACATCAAAAGAACTCACAATGCCCATATTTTTAACATGATTTTTGAAAACAATGGGCCTGAGTCCCTTGGTTAAGGGGTCGGCTAACATGGAATTTGTATCAATGTGTTCCACCACTATAGTACCATCTTTAACAAGATCTCTGACCGTCAAATACTTTATGAAAAATAATTTATGTAAATAAATAAAATTTTATAGGATTATTTATAAACTTGTCTAGTAATTTATGAAAAAAATAGCTTATGACAATATAATTATCGTTAATGGGAATTTAAAAATTAACATAAAAATTTATTTATTTATATAAACTATTTCTCATAAGCTTAAAAATAAGCTAATGATCCAAACGGACCCTATATTGAACTTAA
Source organism: Trifolium subterraneum (assembly GCA_951799995.1). Classification (NCBI taxonomy): domain Eukaryota; kingdom Viridiplantae; phylum Streptophyta; class Magnoliopsida; order Fabales; family Fabaceae; genus Trifolium; species Trifolium subterraneum. Next base: position 42,760,312 of record OX637464.1, read on the forward strand.
CAAAATTAACTACAGGTTGGTCCAAGTAGTAACTAATTTGGACCTCTTAAAGTAAGTGTTCAGTAATTTAATTTATGATTCGTATATTAGTAAAAAAATTCAGTTAGAGTGGTGAACTCGTTTTGTATGCTTCACACGTTCCCGGCATTAGTCAATATTACCGGGGCACAAATAGCCGCCAACAAGGTGATGACAGAGAATACAGTAGCATTGGAAGCAGCAAGGCAGCAACACAACCTCCACCTCCTCAGCATCAACCACCACTTGACATCACCCAACACCAGCAATATTAAGATTATGATTTGGGGATGACTGTCTACAACTACAACACATCTGTGAGAATAGAGCTCAGTATGGTACTCCGTCTTACTACCAGTAGTATCCTTAGCGCGACGATCTACAGGCCCACTTTCAGAGACATACTACCGATTTTTTTTTTCTACCCCAACAATTATCTCTATACCCCAACACTTAAAGTTGAAAAGACAAATATACCCTCATATAAAAAGTAAAACTGTAAAAAAAATTCACTTTCATCATTCTATCAAAAAGTGTACCGACTAAAATTTTTCGAAAAGCAAAGAGTAAGTTTATTTTTTCATATCGGTACACTTTTTCAAGTGTACCGCAATACATTTACATAGAAATTCATATTGCGGTACACTTGTTTTAAAGTGTACCGATCGCAAATGAATTGCGGTACACTTGATAAAAAAGTGTACCGAATCGATACATTTTGTTTAACTGCGGTACACTTTTTTTGAAGTGTACCGATTTGCAAAACGATTTTTTTTTTGAATTTTTTTTTAAATTTTTTTTCCTTCCATTTCAGTGGTGCGTACAAGAGGATGAGACGGTAGAATTAGACATGCCGGCGTCGAACGAGGAGTTTCTGTGCCTGTTGAGCAGGATATTGAGCAGCCTGTGATTGTCGAGCAGCCTATGATGCAGGAGGATGTTGTGCAGCATGACTGGCCTGGAGGACCGCTTCATACGAGTCTTCTGACGCGTTACTAGCTCAGACCATGTTGCTCGTTATATATGGTTTGGTCATGTAATCATTATTTTGCTTTGTTATTATTTGTTAATTATATTGATGAAGTTATCCAGATAACTCTGATAATGTTTTTGTTTAAATGTAATTCTAGTTTATTATTTGTTATTATTAGTTTATTATTTGTTATTATTAGTGATAACTCTGATTATTTGTTGTTATTATTAGTGATAATGATTTCGTTTAAATATACGTAGGAACGTATTCAAGGACCGAAACCTGAGTTGCGGATAGCATCTCTTGGTGCCAAGGTTTTTAGTTGGATTCCTGGTCTTGGTGGACATCACGAAAATATTCAAAGTTGGTTGGATGATTCCGGGTTGAAATGGCTTGAGCGGACTAGTTTAACTAAGGTGGATTCGCAAATTTTATCAGCCTTTAATGAGAGGTGGCATCTAGAGACATCATCATTTCACATGCCGTTTGGTGAAATGACGATTGCACTTGATGATGTGGCGTGTCTGTTACATATACCTGTTAGAGGTATATTTTACACGCATGCACCAGTTTCCATGGAAGAAGTTGTGGCACTTGCAACTGAGTTGTTGGGAGTCCCGTATGAGCAGGCATATATCCATACATCACTGTAGAGGGGAGGAACATTTACAAAACAGTGGCTATATGATTGTTGGAAGAGGAATCTACATATGTACCACAAATATGATTGTGCTGTCAGGGCGTATTTGTTGTTGTTGGTTGGATGTACCATTTTAACCGATAAGAGTTACACACGAGTCAACGCAAAATGGTTACCCATGTTTAGAGATTTGTCTACACTGAATAGGTTTTCATGGACTAGTGATGCGTTGGTTTGTTTGCATGACAACTTGAATGATGCATCCATGTTTGCCACACATGCTCTTTCAAAGAAATAACGATGTTCCTTGGTGCTACACGACACTTTGTCAATTATTCAACATGTTTGTTTTCTTCTGCAGTTAAACGTGCCTTACGAGGATGACCTGCATATTGGTAAGGTAGTCCGTGGTTGTGAACTCCACATTGAACTTGAACTTTCCATCCTGAACCATCTATCGAAGGTATGACTCTAAGTTTGAATGGACAGTTACACTTTTTTTATGCAGTTGACGTCGAACTTTGTGAAGTGTCATATTTTCCACCTTTATCGCAGCCCAAAATCAACTTGTCATTCCTTCCTCTTATGCCGTTCTTTTTATCTGACCTTGTAATAATAATACTGACTTTGTTGGCAATTCCAACATCTTCCGCCCATTTAAGAACAGCTTCTCGTGTATCAAATTTATCATTCGTAGTAAAAACATCCGTAGTATCAACCGAGTTTTGACTTGTGTCGCCGGATTGCGCCATATCTGTTGAAAAATTAAAAAAAGGCAAAAATTTTAAATTTCACGTTAACATTCCGGTACACTTTATAAAAGTGTACCAGTTCCTATTTATATGTTCTAAACCGGTATACTTGAAAAAAAGTATACCGGTTTGTAAAAAAATTTACAGAATCGGTACACTTTTATACAAGTGTACCGCAATATGTTTTGAAAAATTAATGCATTCCGGTACACTTAGGAAAAGTGTACCGGTAAAGTTGAACTGGTCTGATCGGTACACTTTTGAAGGGGTGTACGGATTTTACCGACAAAGTGATAAAACGACAAAGTAAAAAACATAAAATATACAAAAGTAACATAATGGTATAACTGAAATTTTTTAAAATGTGTAGGGGTATAGAGATTATTGTTGGGGTAGAAAAAATATTCCATACTACGAGGTTGTTGGAGCATCAGACACATGTCCAGGATGCACGGGACTAGGAGTATGAGAAGCATCATCCACATCAGCAGCATTCGGCCAGAGTACCGATTATATGAACCGCGAGCTGAACGCGACATTATTTGGCTCTGACGAGTCATTTTTCACACCTGGAGGATCTTCATTTTTGATATTTCATTTTTGCAGGATCTACATTCCCGCTCTTCCCATCCTATCTTTAATACTTATTTTTGTTATTTCATTTTCAGTACTTTCCATTTTATGTACTTTTCTTTTATTATGTATTTTTCTTTTTTATTATTCATGTAATAATTGTCATTATGTACTTTTCTATCGTTTGCTTTGTTAATTATTGAATTTTCATGTTATTATATTCGACGATGTCCCAGTGAAGTAACAACTAGATTTGGATGATCCGAATTCGACGCCTAAATACAAGTACACTAAAGGTGATTGCTCATGAAAGCGTGGAAGTTCGGAAAGAGAATCAAATGAATCATATTAGGATTCAAAATCCCGGCCATATATATGAATCATATTAGGATTAGGTGATGTTGTAACAAAGCCTTAATCTTTTCCTGAGATAATAAATCTAGCCAGCATTTGGGAAAGGTAACTCAAGCACCCGAGGCTAGGGGCTATTGGATGAATTAATCAATTTGTTAATTTATGCATGATTTATAATTGTTTAATTAAGCATTGATATGAATGTGACAACATGTAAAGGTAATAACGTGACAACATGTATTCACTTTCCTTGATTATTTCTAGTATCTTTAATTGCAATAGGGTGACTATAGTATGTGAAAGCACATGTTACCACTTATGAATTAATCCGCCAGATGATAAAAAGAACAGTAAGTGATGTAATGACAAATTATCAAGCAGGAATAGGGGTAGGATTAGAAAGCGCTTAACATATATTGGCACGATCCCTTTGGATACAAACTCATTCACGTGAGAATTATTACTCGACGATAGACTGGTCCACATGCCTGACTGCAGTTAGTGATTTTATGAGATTTTTGCAGGAATTTTATTCTCATGGGAAGCTGGTTAAGTGATCAAATTTTTAATTCCGAAGGTATAGAATCCCCAATGGCTTGAGTTTAGGACAATTTCTTTAGTTGGTTGCATGTATATAGATTTGGCTAAAGTGTTGGCGAATAGATTAAAAATTGTTCATGTAAAGTGATTTCACATACTCAATCGACTTTTGTTAAGGGTCGGCAAATTTTGGAAGGAACTATTATTGCAAATGAAGTAGATGATGCTAGAAAAAGGAAAAGGGAGACGTTGATGTTTGAGGTTGATTTTGAAAAAGCTTATGATTCAGTTAATTGGAATTATTTGGACGTGCTGATGTCAAAAATGGGCTTTTAGTGTAAATGAAGGAAGTGGATTATGGAGTGTATTCGTTCGTGTTGTGAATTCGGTTAACTCACACCAATACCTTTGATGTGTAGAGCAATACGATTAAAGTAATCAAATAATTGAGAATGGCAATAATAATAATCAACAAAGTAAAATCGCGAAAACATAAAGAACACATGATATTGTTTACCCAGTTTGGTGTTAATGAACCTACTTTGGGGGGAGGGCAACCCTCTCCGTTCCACTATCAATAGAATGCTTGATTACAATGAAATCCCAATTGGGTTACAAGAATTAGACAATTCCCTAATTCTACCCAAGTCCCGAATTTCTTCCCGTGACCGAGAAATTCAATCAAGAAGTGTCTCCCAAGGTGATAGAATGTTTCTCCAACCCTAGAGTCTTCCGAAGATGTTAATCTATTAACCCTAGCCTTTTGTTGGCCTTAGAAACCCTAAAAACACACCCGGTACTAAAAAAACGCAAAACACCCACTTATATACGCGTGGGCGCGCGATGCGCCAGGGGGTGGCGCGCGACGCGCCAAGCAGAACCACCAGCACGCAACCTTCGGGCGGGCGCGCGACGTGCCAGGAAAGCTGCGCGGCGCGCAGCTGACAGAGGCTCTAGTTTTCCAGGCTTGGGCGCCCTGGGCGCCTAAGACAGACCAAAACCAGTTTTTCCTAGTTTTCCTTCAATTCAATTTTCAAGGCAAACTCCAACAATCTCCGCCTTGCCTTAAAATTGATGTTGGTGCCAACTTCCCACCAATCACCATGCTGTCCACATGATTTATCACCACACCATCTTCGGCCGCCGGAGTCTACCTCTCCGTACTTCCGAAAAAGCTTGCCTCCCATTGCCCTTGGATTTTTAGGACAATCCACAAGTTACACCGTACAATCTTCAGCCCCCGGAGTTGCTAAGTCTGTCCTCCTGAAGAAACGCTTGCTCCCAACTATCATCGGATTTTAGATAGTCCAACAAGGTCCACCACCTTCTTCGAACCCCAGAATGTTTCCCATACTCTCGAAGAATTGCTTGCCTCTCAACTTAACCTTGGAATTTTAGGTAAGTTCCACAAGCCACCCACAAGGTCTCCATAACTATACACTTCTTTGGTCCAACAATATCACTCTCCTTCCTATCTCCTAGATAGCCAAGAGCTATTGTTGATTGTTTGTCTTACTCTAGTTTCACTAGTATCAAACTCCACCTCAAACTGAGATTCCTCCACCAAAGACTCAAAACCGGTATTTCCACTATGACTCTCACCTTGTAACGCAAAACTCTTCCACTACTTTGAAACACACTTCAAGACATTGTTAGTCTTCAACACTTCCCGTTTAGTTCTACCACCTAGTTAAATCCTTTTTTTTCACTAGTCCAACTAAAACTCATGTCACTAACAAGTTCCACCCGAAGTTTCACAACTTTGCCATATCATGAGAATTTCCACTAGTAACAAAATGCATGACCACATTAAGGTTAAGAATATACCTCACATCATGTAAAAGAACCTCACCACCCCTTGAACCTTACAAGCTTTCCCGTCTTCAAGATGAATGACTCCAACTTCAACTAGCTCTAGGGCTTCAAAATTTCATTCTTCAAACACATGTGACAGGAGCATCCAAAGTCCACGACTCAAAGCTCCACCGATTCCCAACTTCCACTAGCATCTTCACACCTCATAATAACGTTGTTGTTTCAGCAGTAACCTGAGTATTATTCCACCGCCTCTCCAGGCCGTGCCTGAGTATTCTTATCACCGCCTCTCCAGGCTGATATTGAGTATTATTCCACCGCCTCTCCAGGCCGAACAGTCATCTATGGCTCCAAGTTTGTGACTATGAGTGCTCCCGCACTCTCATAGCCTTCCTCATAAGCTTCATCACTAACGGCAATCTGAGCTGACGAATTACCACCGCCCCCTCTCCGAGGACAGTCCCTCTTGAAGTGACCAGGTTCTTGGCAATAGTGACATTTGAACTTGCCACCACCCTCACCCGTTGTCCTAGACTTGGACCAATTCTTCTTCCCCTTCCATCTTCCGTCGTTCTCGCTTCCACCCCTCGCCACACTCAAACCTTCTCCACTATCATCAACTCTCAAGTCTCTCAACTTTGTCAACTCCTTAGTTCTCAAAGCCAATTGAACCTCATCAAGAGTGATGGTGCCTTCCTTGCCATAGAGCAATGCATCCTTAAGGTTTTCAAGTGATTTGGGTAAAGCACACAACAAATGAAAAACTTGGTCCTCATCTTCTATCTTAACATCAATGTTCGCCAGATCATCAATAATCTTATTAAACTCCGTAACTTGTTCCACCACAGACTTGTTCTCAACCATACGAAAGAAGTACAACTGTTGCTTCAATAACTGTTTATGTGCCAGGGACTTAGTCATGTATAACTTGTCAAGTTTGGCCCACATAGCAGCTGCACTTTTTTCTTTGGCCACCTCCCTCAGCAACTCTTCCGCAAGACTCAAGATAATGACACTTAAGAGATTAGCCGGCATACCCGCCACTCCTTTCAACGCCTCATCGCACTTTTGTTGAGTTAGTATTGCCCTAACCTTCACCTTCCACAACCCGAAGTCGTTACTAGTGAACTTCTCAATCTCCCACTTTGAACCCATGATACCTTAATCGTTTGATCATTGCCCCACGGTGGACGCCAATTGTTGTGAATTCGGTTAACTCACACCAATACCTTTGATGTGTGGAGCAATACGATTAAAGTAATCAAATAATTGAGAATGACAATAATAATAATCAACAAAGTAAAATCGCGAAAACGTAAAGAACACAGGATATTGTTTACCCAGTTCGGTGTTAATGAACCTACTATGGGGGGAAGGCAACCCTATTTGTTCCACTATCAATAGAATGCTTGATTACAATGAAATCTCAATTGGGTTACCAGAATTAGACAATTCCTTAATTCTACCCAAGTCCCGAATTTCTTCTCGTGACCAAGAAATTCAATCAAGAAATGTTTCCCAATGTGATAGAATGTTTCTCCAACCCTAGAGTCTTCCCAAGATGTTACTCTATTAACCCCTAGCCTTTTGTTGGCCTTAGAAACCCTAAAAACACACCTGGTACTCAAAAAAACGCAAAACACCCATTTATATACGCGTGGGCGCGCGACGCGCCAGGGGGAGGCGCGCGACGCGCCAAGCAGAACCACCAGCACGCCAGCTTCGGGCGGGCGCGCGACGCGCCAGGAAAGCTGCGCGGCGCACAGCTGGCAGAGGCTCCAGTTTTCCAGGCTTGGGCGCCTAAGACAGACCAAAACCAGTTTTTCCAAGTTTTCCTTCAATTCAATTTTCAAGGCAAACTCCAACAGTTCGTTATCTCCCTCGGTGTTAGTGAATGGTAGTCCTACAGATGAATTTCAATTTGGGATATGATTACGACCAGGGGATCTTTTCTCTCATTTATTATTCTTGATGGCAGTAGAGGGTCTGAATGTTATGATGCAATCAACAATTGGTGGTGAGTTGTATAAAGGTTATCAGGTGACGGACGATGTAGAACAATATGTGTGTATTTCACATTTGCATTATGTGTATAAGTGCACATGCATTTTCGCTTGTTTTGAACGATGTCAAAAATAGGTTAAATATATATGTTGATTTGGTTAAGGCAAATATATGATCCTAAATAGGTTTTCAAAAATGCTTTGAAATTCGGGCATTTTGAACCGGTGTATACATGGTATGAACTAATGCATATGATTCCCAAAATTCGTGCACCGGTGCATGGAAAGTTTGAACCGGTTCATGGCTAGTGAAATCAAATATTTTCAAAACAGAATGGTTTATGTATCGAGACATAAACTATGTATCGATACATGATCCTGCCTGGACTAACTTGAACCGGTGCAAGTCTGTTATGTTTCTTGTTTTCAACTGGTTTTAAAATTATGAACTTGTGCAAGTTTCAAGTATGCACCGAAACATGTCTATTAAAGATTCAATTATTTTGCCTTACCTCTCATTAACATATTGTTTCTATAAATAGAAAACTTCATTCTATTTTGTAGTTAACTTTTGAAATTGCATTGAGAGCAAATTCAAGAGAGCTTAGTTAGTCTTCCAAGAGAATTCCTTTGAGAGAGTCATTGTGTGAGCACAAAAATCCAAGAATCATCCACCTTCTTAAATGTTCATCAATGGGGATTGATTAAAAGAGTTGAGGAAAATTTTTGAAGATCAAGAGAGCTTGATTTTTCGAGTTTGATTACGGATTGGGGAATTTCGTCAAGGGAGAGCTGAGCATTGGAAATTCGATTGTGAATTGAATTTGAAGATCCCAATCAAGGTTTGAGGTAATTGGCCGAATATCAAAGGGTTTGCTACTTGTTCTTGTGGAGAATTGAAGTCAAATCAAGGAACGGAGGAAATTGAAGAACAAAGGACTGAGATCGTGATCTTGGTGTGCAATATCGTTGGAGCTTATGATTTCAATTTTTGTATTGTATTCCTAAACTCTTGTATACATTCTTTAACCATTTTTTTGAGAAATAAAGTTTCTTAATTTTCTGTTTAAAAATTGAGAGGGAGACGTACCAAACAATAGTGAGGACGGAGGAAATCCGGGAACTCCCTAATAAACTCTCGTGTGTTCTTTATCACATTCTTTATTATTTTCGTTTTTACTTTGAATTCACTTTAAAATTCTAGTTGATTACTTATTCGCTTGTTGTTGTTGAGATTCACGCACATCAAAACGATTGATTGCTCATTTTCAAAGTAAAACCTCAACAACGAACACCAAGTGTTCGATTAAAGTTCTAAACGTATTTTTGACTCTTCGCTTGGTGAAAACTAGTTTATCTTGAACTTGCTTAATTGATAAAAATAATTGATCTCAATACTTGATTAATTTTGTCTTAACATAATCAAATATATCTTTAGTTTCTTATCTTTAATCAAATCACGCGTTTTCGATTTATCCGCATTGTTTTTCTTTCCAATACGTTCGAGTATAAACTTGATCTAGAACCACTTCCGTGCGGTACTCTATTTTTGAGTAACTTTTTTGAAAAACTTTGAAAAGTGTACCTCGACTTATTCATCCCCCTCTAAGTCGTAGCCTAAAAGTCTAACATTAAGGCCATGCTTATTTTATTTGAATTGAATTCGGGTCTTAAAGTGAATTTTTGTGAAAGCCTTTTGATCGGGGTCAATATTTTGGAGCAGGAAGAAGGAGCTAAGGTTACGTGTGCGTGGAATTCGAGAATTTAATTTTTCTTTATTGGGTAAGTAGTGTTGGAGATTGTATGTGAATCAGAAGAATATGTGGTTTAAGGTGTTATTGGCTAAATATGGTTTGGAGGATGGTAAAATTTAAGAAGGGATAAAATGTCATATATTTGGTGGTGGGACTTAAGAATGGTTAGAAGAGGTGTTCGGTTGAGTGTAAGAAGGTGGTTTGACGAGAAGATTAAAATGGAGGTGGAGAATGGGGAAAATACACTCTTTTAGAAACATTAATGTATTTTAATGTAAAGACACTCATGTAAAATATTGAAAGTTCTCATTTCTCTATCAGTGCTCTCTACTCTCTACATTTTTTTGACAGAAAGACGCTTAAAGCATTTCATTAATAATAATATTGTGAATACAAATAGGTGTATCAGTAAAAATGTGGAAACTAGTTAAGGATGGAGCTACCCGTGCTAAAACATGGGCGGCCACATTGGCTTGTCTCCGAATAAACTCGACCTTTGAGTTTTGAAAAAAGGTATTGTGCAACTGCTGACAATCTGTGATGACATCTCCTAACTCTGATATATCATCATTTTTACTATGGAATTTTGTAACAATAGTTTTTGCATCAAGTTCAAAATCAATATCTTCCAACTGTAAGTCACGGATCCATCTAAAAGCTTGCAACAGTCCTTGAGCTTCGCCCATCTCCACATCACAAGTAGGGGAAAACCACTCTATTTTGACGAGTACAAATCGACCTTGATCATCTCTGATGCACGTACCTATTCCAACTTTATTTCTAACAAAAACTACTTTTTTCATAAATGAGTAAGATAGATGAAATATATAAACACAACGTGGATGCTTTATTTTTAATTTGGAACCGGTAGGCGCTTTATGTCTTGTAGCTTACATTTGTAGGTGACGGCTGAATCATTAACAAGCATTAGATAAACTAATTACAATCTACCAACCATTTCTTATTTAAAATGCTTCCTCCATTTGTTTCCAATAAATTTCAAATCCGTCTTCTGTTTGACAATGATGTATTTTACAATTTATTTAAATTAACTAATATATATATATATATATATATATATATATATATATATATTTAAGGTCGGGTTTGCTAATTTACAACCATCTAAAAATATTAAAGTGTAAATTAGCAATGCGCACCTTTTCACTTTGGACAAAAAACTCTTGACATTTTGTTATTTTACACTAGAAAATTGAGGGTTATAAATTATGTAAATTTTATTAAATGTTGTGCACCCATTTGCTAATTTACAGCCACATAATTATAAATATATGCGACCTAAATAAACAAACTAGGAAATTAAAAAAGACAGCTTGATACAATCCAAACACAAATTTATAATTTACATTATTTTGGTTTTTAAACAAAACATTGTGCATTATATTTCTTTCTTCTTCTTTTTTTCACCATGTAATAACATTTTTTTATTTAATAAAATTTATATAGTAACTCCAAATAATAATTTATCTTTAACAAAAGTAAAAAAAAAAAATTAAAAGTGTATGATCACATGTTTGTGTTCATAATAAGGCTTATTTCATGTTTTTTTATTTTTGAAAGAATTTGTTTAATGTTTAAAATTGTCTCTTTGAAACATTAAATTTGTTTATAAATAAGTGGGTGTAAATTAGCATGTTGGGTGTACATAATATAATTAAAGTTACAAAACTAACCCTCGATTCACTACTTTTAAATATCAAATATGAAGGATATTTTGGTACAAAGTGAAAAGGTGCGCATTGTTAATTTACACCTTAATATTTTTAGATGGTTGTAAATTAACAAACCCTATATATATATATATATTCATCTTCTTCATCAAAAAAATAAACACATAAATATATTTTAGGCAAAATTAAACCGGAGGTCTTTTATCTTATTTATTTACGACACTTAAATCTTTAATTTTTTTATTTCATATAAATAAGTCCTTTATTTTTTATAATGTGCACATATGCATTATTTTTTAAAATAGATATGGAAAATGTATAACGATATTAATATCTTCATCACCTTATTCATATCTTCATCTTCATCATCTTTTTCCTAAAATAAAAATAATTTTTCAGACAAATACACCTCCAAGTAGTATAAATGTTTGTTTTATGTTCTCATCAATCGCTTGTTAAACTAAAAAAATACTAAAATCATCAGATTTTCAATAAATCTTAAAGTTTCAATTACGTAGAATTTTAGCATTTATGTTTTTGTCAAATATATGATTAACCAAGCTAACATTCCACTTTTCTCATTTCCAAAGAATCAAACGTCAAAATATTGTGGAAGAAATTAACTTATTGGAATGCATCTGCACGCAATGGCCATAATTTCCAAGATAAAACTGCAACACATTATTGGGGATTTATGAAGCTTCTTCATAAACCACAACAACTAAATATTTAGAAATGAATTTTTAGAGTTTATGGAAATTTTTACAAAAAAAAAAAGAGTTTATTGAAAATTTAAGAATTTTGATTTTCGAGTTATAAAGAAATTGAGGAGAACATAAAATAAAGATTCATGCTAAATTAAAAAGAATTTTGATTTTTGAGCTTAAAAAGAATTTTGCACATTATGTAAAATGAAAGACTTAATAAAAAAATAAAAGACAAAAGATAAATGATCTCGGTCTAATTAATGAAGAATAATATTAGTATCTTTATATAATAAATGAAAAATAATAGTTATCTTTATATCATAAATGAAAAATAAGATTAGTATAAATTTGAAAGTGTTGCGGTTGGTATTAATTAAAGTCTATAATTTTTTTTGAGCGAAGACCCATTTTGATCCTTCACAAAAACTACAAAATTCAAATTAGTCCCTAATATAAAAAAGGATTCTATTTTTTTTTTACTCAAAAAGAACAGTATTCATTCATTCAAATTCATAGAGAATACATCAATCAAAATCATTATATGTTCAATTTCGCTAAAACTAATAAGGATGAATATGCAAACATGTTCACAGCATCCGAGTTAATAGCATAAAACGGCCTAATGTCTATGACAAAGCCTACAATTGATTTGACAAAATTCAAATGTCTGGAATAGTCATGCATCCAGTTCTGCAACGTTGACGACGCTAAAGTCATTGAATCTGTACTGAATTTGAATCGAAGCAAACCTGCAAATATGAACAAAAACAACACTGTACCAAGACGGGACAAACCAAAACTCCGCACTAAGACGGGACAAAACCAAAACTTCGCACTAAGACGGGATTAAACAACACTAAATAAAAAAATACGAAAAAGAAGAATCGAACAAAACCTAAAAATATACGTGGGTGTCACTTATTTTAATAAAAAGAAATAAAAAAACGATCAAGGGGGGTGATTCCGGATCAAAATTGATCCTAAACCACCTCTCTCTAATTGATAAACAAAAAAAAACAACAAAGAAGGGAGATGAGAAAAGAGGCGGAAGAGTGAGAGAAGAGAGAAAGAATATTAGGTTTCTCACCCAAGTGTTGTTACTCTTACAAAAGACAAAAAAGATGGTGGCGCGTAGATACTAGAATAGATAGAAAGAAGCAAAATACATAAAAAGGGGATTCTATTTAATTCCTTACAAAATTAAACCGGACCATATTAGTCTCTAGATCATTGAACAGTTTCTAAACTGATGACCTGTGTCATTAACTTATTTACGTGGCATTAACATCGCTAGTTATTGACTAGACCTCATGAAGATCCAAATAATAGTTATCTTTTTACTAAATTAAAGTCTATAATTGAATTGTGTTCGTTTGAATTTACTTGGTTTTGACTAGACCTCATGAAGATCCAACACTTCCATTAATCTCTATATCAATTTTGTTTTTTGTTTTATGTTTTTTTTAACTCCAGATTTTGACATGTGGTAAAACTCTCCTCACACGATAAATGTTAACTCAATATAGTATTCTATTCTCTATAAATATATAATAATCCATAGTTAGGCATCATATCACAATCATAAACTCCACATTAACTCACTTGCAAACTCAAAGTACATCTCATTTCCAAATTCACCCTGGCTAGTTCAATGCTCATCAAGGTCACTTGCTTGGTTATGATATGCTTGGTTTGGAGCACTCCATTAGCCAATGCAACCCTTTCATGCGGTCAAATAAAAATGACTTTACTACCATGTCTTGGGTACGTTATGACCCCAGGTCCGCCAGGTGCAACTGTCCCAGCACCATGTTGCAATGGGGTTAGGACTGTAAACGACGAGGCTAAAACTACCATTGACCGTCAAGATACTTGCAAGTGTCTCCAAACCTTGCGTAACACACCTGGAGCAAATTTTGATGCCGTTGCTGCCATCCCCAGCAAATGTGGTGTCAACTTGCCCTACAAAATTACACCTGACATTGACTGCAATAGGTATAACTCTAACCATCAAACCTTCTATTTCATATATATACCAAACCATTTTCAAACGTGTAAACTGTTACTTGTGGAGTTTTAATAAAATATCAAATGATTTATTTGTAAGCCATTATTTGAAATATTTTCGATATTTATTTTGGTGACACTTATTTTTTATATTTTATATTTTGACTCCTATACGCTTCTACTCTAATGTTGATTTCACTTTACTCATTGCAGCGTTAAATATTGATCAACCCGCGAGACTTGGGCTTAATAAATGAAGAGGGGTGGCATACTGTATAAAAAAAAGAAGAAGAAGAGGGATATGACATAATTTCTCTGCTTGTAACTGAATCCCCACTAGGGCACTATAAATTAATATATGCATTTTATAATAAATAAAATACATTATGTGCACGATGCTAATTACATTGAGAGTAATATTCTATTCATTTATAGTAAAAACACATTATAATTAAATACAAAATTCTTTAGGAAAATGTATATAAAATAGTGGCTCTAAAAAATTATATAAAATAGTGATAAAATAGATGTTTATTTGACTCTGATGATAAAATAAAAGCGTAACACTTAATGTGTTATTAATATATATATATATATATATATATATATATATATATATATATATATATATATAATGAGGGATCAAATTACACCGGTGTAACATTTGAGTAATGTTACACCGCTCAATAACACTTTAACGAATACAAATTTTACAAAATCCACCATTAGATTGAAAGCTTATATCGTGTAGATCATTCATGTTAAATTTTACAAAAATCTAAAATCGTTTGATGTGTTATTGAGAACGATAAAGATTAACGGTATTCAATAAAAACGCATAAACCGTCAATTTTGACGAGTCTTAATTCTTAATAACATATGGATCAAATGATTTTAGATTTTTATAAAATTTAATATGAATGATCTACACGATATAAGCTTTTAATACAACGGTGAATTTTGTAAAATTTGTATTCGTTAAAGCGTTATTGAGCGGTGTAACATTACTCAAATGTTACACCAGTGTAATTTGATCCATATATATATCATTGGTGGGACTGATGTTCAATTGAACTCTAGATTTCTCACTTTTCTACACTTATAACGTCTAAAATAAGTCAACAAGTGATAACCTATTTTATTATTGCTTGAATTGGTAAAAGTTAGGTTTTTTTTTTGTTGAAATAAATTAAAAGTTTGTTGTTTAATTTGAAATGAAGTTCAATTTTTAGAAGAAACAACTTTTATCGAATCTCATTTTTTTCAGTCGAATTTATATTACCAAGGGGGCACCGTCTTCTATTACACGGATAATTAATAAATAAATAAATATTCAACAAAAAAATAAAGGGGAAACCGTCACTTTCGTCCCTCTTGTGCACCTCGCTGTCATTTTCGTCCCTCACTTGAATTAAATTCTTTATCTTATTCTTATATGTTTCCATCTTTATTGTTAGTGTTTATTGTTTATATCAACCATCATTATTCCATATACTAGCTAATATTCAACATTTACTCAGACAAACATAATGAAATGAAGCACACATAATTTATATAACGCATCACCCTGGTTGATATAATTAAGCATATTATTCAGCTTCATATTACATACACTAGCTGATATTCAGCATGATATTCATCACATACATATAATTCATCAAAATATTCATCACATACATAGTAATTTGCAACACACTTGTGCATATATAGGAGTAACAAAAATACAGATAAAATGCCTCATACTAAGCATCACAAAATGAGACTTCGTTCATCATCAAAATGTTTAATTCATTCTTCATGTTGCATTCTCCATTCATAACAAAAACACACAGACAATAGTACATTCTTCAAGGCCTTGGATCCCTAGGATTAAACCTTGGTGTTGGCATGAAAGACGTAAGTATCTGTTCCTCAGAAATTGTAGCATTACGAGCTATGGGATTTGGTCCCCTAACAGGTGGTGGCCTAATTCCAGTTGGTATAGGGTCAAAAGTTGCCTGACCAAACCCCATGGGTTGTGCTCTAAGTTGTGGTCCTTGACCAAGCACATCAACAACTTGCCCTTCTTGTGTTTGAGGATGAGATTGTGACAAATCTATGTCCTCTTGATCTTGTTGGACTACATTGCTAGCAGGGGAGGTGGAGGTTGTGGAGGAACCCAGCCACTGCGATCAAAGGACATTTCTTTGTATTTTTTTTTCATTCTATACTATTCATTGAATAAGTGATGATCCAGCAGTTCTTACTTAGGGAATTTTTGGACTTCGATTAAATGTTTTCTTTGGAAATCATCGCGGTTCTGGTATGAATCTGAGGTTTTTAAATTGATTCTAGAGGGTCTTAACAAGAAAATTTCTATCAATGAAAAAAACACTACAGTAAAATCATATTATACACGAATAAAAAAAAAAACCATTGATGTTGTGACCTTCAAGACCACACCTTGAACAAGTTATGACTGGGTATGACCTTTTCATCTTGTTAGAATTTGATGGTCCTTCGTCAGATCCATCTTTTCTTCTTTGTTTCTTTGGCCTTCCTGGTCTCCTGCTTCTTTGTCCAACCTAGACTGTTGCATTGGACATAATATTCCAGTTCTATTAGCCAATTTTAGTCTAGTGTTCATTGTCCTCATAATATAACACCTTATCTCTTCAGCTATGGTAAGAATCGGCTTTCCTCTATACTTAAGGATACTTGAATTAAATCCTTCACAAGTATTATTAGTAATGTTATCCACTTTTGGTTCAGTACTAAAATAAGCTTTACTCCATGCCTCCTTAGGCCACTTATTTAAATAATCCCATGCCTTCTAACATTTTCTCTTAACCCTCTCCATGACAGCATCAAATTGGGTTGGTGTAGTTGATCTTGCTGCTTGCCACACTGCACCTTTAAGTTCTTTGTGTTTCCATTGCTTTGTAAAATTCTTCCGTAAATGCACAACACAATATCTATGGTGAGCTCCTGGCATTACCTCTTGCACAGCAGATATAAGTCCCTGGAAAAAGTTACAATTATAAAATTACTGTTGTAACAAAATAAGCAGTTATAACTAAATGTCACTTACTGTTATAACTTACTGACACAATAACAGTCAGCAGCTGACCCCCATAATAACCCTTTAGGAAACAACCATCCAACCCAATAAATGGTCGACACTCAGCCTTAAAACCTCTCTTACATGCATCTAAACACACGTAAAATCTCTTAAACTGTGGAGGACCTTCAAGCACTGGAGTAACATTAATTTTAGCTGTTGTACCTCGATTACTCCTCATCAGTTCATTTGCATAGTCCCAAATCAAACCATATTGCTCTTTATAACTTCCCTCTACTTTTTCTTTTGCTTCCTTTAATGCTCTGAATAGCTTGGTTTCATTAAGTTGAATTCCAAACTCCCTCTTGATGTATTCATAAGCCTCTAAATATGTGATTTTTGGTTTCACTTTAAGCACCTCTTCCAACTTATTTGAAACCCACTTTGTCTTTGCTTGACTGTTCACAAATCCACGACAACAATCATGAGTAGAATTGAAAGTCTTCACTTGGAAACTATTGGTTAATTTACTCCAAGAACAAAATATCATCCAACCATAGTCGTCAATCTTGCATGCAACTCTACATCTTTGCTTATCATTTTTTATCCACTTTATCTCCCTTCCATGGAATATGGTGTAATCCCTCACTGCCTTTTTAAACTGCTCCAATGTTTCAAACTCCATTTCCTTTTCCAAGTGAACATGCCCAAATTGTGCATTTGCATCAAAATGTGGGAAAATTTGCCTCTCTTTACTATCAGCCTCATCCTCACTGCTAATAGGGTTTTTGGTTCTTCAGAATGGTACGAGCCATTCTCACCACCAACTTCCTCTTGATCAACGTTTTGATCAAGATCAATACTTATCCCTTCATTTTTTCTTCCCCTTTTCCTACTACTTCTAGGTTCATCTCTTTCAATCTCATCCACGTCACACTCCACATCCATAAATGACTCATCATCTTCACTTAAATAGGAAGGCCAATAATCAGAATCTTCAGAACTTACATCTTCATACACATTATCACCTTCATTAATAACATCATTAGCTTCAACCACACTATCATCCTCAACCTCCTTCAAATTGTCATCACCTACATCCACATTACCCTCTTCAGTCTCCTTCAAATTTTCATCCCCTACATCCACATTAACCTCTTCAACTTCCTTCAAAGTTTCATCAGCTTCATTCGCATTAACTTCTTCATCCTTCTTCGAATTTTCATAAGTTTCAACCACATTAACATCTTCTCTTTTCTCAGCAACTTCGTCATTTATTATTGGCTCATCAACTACATGCTCAGCATAGATATGGACTTCATAATTGTGGCGTATAGCAACGGTGCACCATATGTTCCCAATCGTATTGTACTTTCCAACAGACTTTAACTTATTTTTCAAGATCATCTTGTTAACATTGTCAGAATCATAATCTTTCCAAACAAAAAAAATCACCACCTACATACTCCATGTTACCATTACCATATCTTTGAAAATATCCACCATGATGCAAAATAATATTAGCCACAGGTTCCATTCTCGAAAACAACAACATTGACATGTATTAACAACTATGAAACAAACCCTAATATTCAAAAGTAACTTTAACCCTAAATCCTAAATACACAAAATGAACAACAAATAACCTAAAATAGTACACAATCAAAACTATTAAGATGAAAAATATTTGATATTTGCATGCTCAAAACAAAAAGGAAACAAAGAAAGGTTTTTACTAACCTTGCTGTAAATGATTGTCAACAGTGACGGCGGAAGTAAACGAAAGCAATGGCGGCGTGAGTAAATGGTGGAGAAACGAAGGTGACGGCGGCAGCGTGTGGTGGTTTTGGTTATGTTGATCAGTGATGATGGAAGACAAAGTGAGAAGGTGATGGAATTGAAAAGGTACGTGTTGTGTGGAGGGAGTCAAAATGGTCCCTTTCAATTTATAAAGAAAAAAATTATTTGTTTTATTTTTTTAATAAATTAAATTTTGTCTGATTCGTCATTTTAGTCCCTCGTGCCAACTCAGCGTGTTTATTCTTCACTTTGGTCCCTCGTGCCACCTCACTGTGCTGACATGTGTCCAAAAAAATGCCACATCATCTTTTTTGTCCATTTAACGGTCAAATGTGACGTCAGTGACTAAAATGACTAACGGAGTGCAGATTCAGGGACTCAATTTTAGTTTTTCCTCAATGAGGGACAAAAATGACAGCGAGGTGCACAATTAGGGACGAAAGTGACGGTTTCCCCAAAAATAAAATAAAATAAAAAAATAACAAATTTGTAGATTTCTTATAAAAAACAACTAAAAGCTAATTGGTTTTTAGGTAAATCATACGCAATGTTTTAAAAACCGAACCGGAGATCGAACCGGTGAGGCCATCGGTTCATGGTTCAATTGGTTCAACTGGTTCTACCGTTGTTGAACCGTTTGGACCGGTATAATAAATAATCAATAAATATAATATTAAATTTCATAAAATAGTTAATATATTAATTGTTTTATCCACCAAAATAATAATAGTAGTAACTTTTAATATAATATATTATATGACATTGACATAAATTTTAAAATATTTACATGATTTAAATTAACTAATTTTATATTTTTCATGGACAGAAGGAGAAAAATGATTTTGGACTATTAATTACAGTAGAGTGGCCCATTAGTCCATATCCATTTACTTAACCCTACCCATTTAGAATATAAGTTGACAACAAGTGAGCTTCTCCTCCTATTTTTCAGCCGCCGCTCTTCTTCTATTTTATACACACAACTACGTTTTTTTTATTATTATTATTAACATATATCCTTCTCTCTCAGTCAGTTAGCAGCTATTATTCTTCTTCTTCTAAAACCCATCACAACACACGACAACTATTCTTCTTCTTCTTCTAAAATCCATCACAACACACACACAAAAATCAAGTATTGTATTGTTGTGTAATGAATCAAAGTTGGAGATTGAAATTTGGAGTTATGAGTATTTGATAGAAATTTGGAGATTGAAAAGATTCAAATAAAACTAAGATCTAAGATGTGTTTCTTTGTATTATCCATAATTATCCATGGATTTAGTGAAGAGAAAAGAGATTAATGAGTTTTTTTTTTCTATAAATTTTCATGAAAGAGTATAGAAGAGATAAAAGGAGTGAGTTTGTTTACACATTTGAAAAGAGAAATTGGAATAAATAAATAAAAAAATTAAAAAATGAGATTTTGACTTTTGGTTTTAATTGTTCTATTAAAATAGAGGACCGGCCAGTTTTCCAAAATCGGGACCGGTTCACCGGTTTCACCGGTTCACTCCGGTTCTGAACGGTTCTGGCGGTCTAAAGTCCGGTTCCCATGACTACCGGTTCTTGGGGAGTGCCCGGACCGGCTCTGGTTCCGGTTCACGGTTGAACCGGTCGAACCGTTCGGTCCGGTCCGGTTTTAATAACATTGATCATACGTAACCGAACTTGCCCAAGTTAATAGCTCGTCTCCCAAAAACTTATAACTTGCCCAAAAACATGAATTCCAAAAACTTGCCCACATTTACCTGAAGGAGCACTAAACTGGGTTTAGCCTCATGTTATATTTGCAGAGGCGTTGAGTATCTCTTCCAGGTCGGCGTCATGATGGCATCCAGTCGCTGTTTTGACGACCATGTTGTCAATGTATACCTCAAGGTTCTTACGGATTTGATCGGAAAACACCCTACCCATCAGCCGTTGGTAAGTCGCTCCTGAGTCCTTGAGCCCAAAGGGCATTACATCACAAAAGTAATTGCATGTGTTGGTCATGAAAGATGTCATTGGCGCGTCGACGAGATTCATCTTTATCTGGTTATAGCATGAATAAGCATCTATAAAGCTTAATGTCTTGCATCTGAAGGTGTGAAAAACACAAGAAGGGGGGTTGAATTTGTGTTTATCAAGTTTAAAAACTTTTTCTAACTTAGATGTAGCATCAGATAAAACAAGTTAAAACACAATATCAAAGAGCTAGAGAGAGAGATATAACACACAGAGATTTATACTGGTTCCCCTCACAAATTGAGAGTACTCCAGTCCCCTTGCACTTCCAAGGGAGTTCACTATAATCACTAAAGATTACAAATACTCAAGCACACAAGTAAGAGACTTCTCAATGCTCAAGTTACAACTAACAAGAGACTTCACAAATGTTCAAGCACTAAGCAAGATACCTCTAACTTAAACAAATTAAGATAGAGTGTTTTAATAAACAAAAACACCTAAGAGAAAGCTTTGCCATAAGAAGTAAATAAAGCAAATAAATAAATATAGCATAAGAACATGTTTTATTTAAAAGCAAATAAAGAAAATAAATTAAGATAGAGTGTTTTATTTATTTCCGGTGTTGTTTATTTCGTTTTGAAAGCTTTGCCATAAGAAGTAAAATAATTCCATTGCCTTGTCCTTGAAAGAACATGTTTTGCTATAAGGAGTAAAATAATACAATTGTCTCATACGCTCCTTCTTAAGAGATAAGGCAGATGTACTATGATTTTCCTTCAATCATACGTACATTTAAAACGTTAAGAAATGTATCTTAAATCAAAGCATCATCATTCTGATTCAATCTGGCACTTCGAGAATATTCTTCAAATGTTGAGCTTTAGTGCCTCTGATGACCTTATACTAGCTTTTGATAGTCTTCTGGCTTTTGAAGGATTATTGCCTATGAGCTCTAAAAGCTCTGATGCCTTCAGAACTTGTTTGTACTAGATACTTCTTAGATATTTCAGAACTTATCTTCAATCAAAAATTAGTTTTCTTTTATAATTCCTACACACTTGAAAATACAATTTAGTACTCCAATTGTGCATTTAAGATTTTGTTATCATCAAAAACTTTATAAACCATTAGAGAGCTTATCAGAATCAATTTTGTTCCAACAACATCCAGATGCTTCATCTATCAACCTATCAATGTTTGGCAGTGGCTTGGATCCTTTGTACATGTTTAGTTCAGATATGTGAAGTCGACGCTCATTCTCCACTTGCCATTGAGCTTTTTCACCATCACCACAGTCGCTAACCAAGTCGGGTATTCAATCTCGATGATAATGTAACGCACCATTTCATTAATGTGAAAACAAAATAATAATAATAATAATTAAATGAAATAGATGTAAATAAAACACTGAAGCTACTAGATTTTTCCCCACAAACCCTTTTTTCCTTCTCTTTCACGTATATCTCTTTCCTCTCTGTTCCCTCACATAACCCCATCTTCCATTTCCTATTTTGCTTCTTTTTTCTTTCAAATCATCAATTATCTTTCACAAATTAAACACCCACAAGAAAGGATATACATCTAAGCTAAGCTATTTCATAGTACAAGTGAAATTTGGTGGAATTTTGGGGTTAGAGTTTGTGCTTGAAGAAGAAGATTTATACCCATTTTGTGAAAGTTGCTCATTGAGACTCTTTAAGATGTGACGCCAGAAACTGCACATGATTCACAGAGTGGTTGGAGAGCAAACTTAATTGATTCGTCATAACAGTGAGTTGATGATAATCATTATCACATATTTTAATTATTGTTTTTACTGATATTTTGCTTATTATCTATGTTAAAGTATTTACGAAAATCGGGGAACACCACCTTTGAACATTTTTCTCTCATCATCATTATTTAATTTTAAAAGTTATCGTTATTAATACGGTCTCTATTTGGATTTACTCGTGATCTATTGAGCATAAGATTCAAAATCGAGACTTGTTTTATATAGTTTGGCATAAGTTTGATATGTTGAGAATTATGATTTTAAGAGAGAGGTTTTTGGAACAAATTGATATTCTCCATTTGTACTTGATTTATTTATGGTTTATAAAGTGAAATATTTTCAATTCCATTTGGATTTTTATGTATTTCGACAAAAGTTTTGGAAATGTGGTGAAACATGGTTTTAAGATATGAATTTTAAGAATCACGGATATAATAACGACGACCTAGGTGCACCTAGTAATGTGATTCGGTTAGAGAGAATTACCCGTTAGATGGAGCTACCCCTATGGAAAGGCCGCCATTAGGAGGAGAGGGCTATCAACGAGATGTAGACTCCTTGATCGATAGGTTTGACATTTTCTGAATCGAGAGAAAAGAGCTATCCGTTAGATGGAGCCGCCACTAAGTGAGAGGCCGCTCTTAGTAGGAAAGGGCTATCAACGAGCTGGAGCCGTCTCTCGATTCTCTCGCAACGATTTTATTTTATCGGATTTCTATATTCTCTTTAAAGTTCCTTATTTTGGTTCCATTGAACTATATCAGATTTATATACTTTCTTAAAAGTTGATTATTTTGATTCTTATGATTTTATCCGATTTCTATATTTCCTATAAAGTTGTTGATTTGGTTTTCACCTCTTTATGACATTGGATTTTCAAACGGTTTTCATTTAGGGATGTGTCATACCCCAATTTTTGACCTAAGATCCCACCTCATGTCCATATGTCATGCATTTTTGTCCGGGATTTACTTCGCTTTTTCAAACGAAATTTCGGCAGAGAGGTATTTTAAAATACCTCATTTTGTGTTCATTTATTATTTGTATATTTATATTATTATTATTATTATTATTTTGCTTATTTTATTTTTCAAATTTTATTATTATTATTTATTTTATTTGTTTTGATTTAGTCTTTATTCATTTTTCTGTTTTTTTTAAAAATTAATTAAAAATCAAAAAAAGAAGGATCACGTTTTGAGTTCTTGGGTCCAGCAGTGCAAAGTGTGTCTTCTTCCCCAAAAAGGAAGATCCCATTTCAACTAAGCAGAGTAATCTCTGCCCTTTTCCTCAATAATCCAAACCCTAGAACTGGTTGGGTTATAAAACAGAACCATTTTGTCTCAGAGAAGGGGGCAGCCGCAGAGAAACAACAACATAAACCCTAAATTTTTAACAAAATCAAATCAAAATCAAACTAGAAAAACAAATCCAGAATCATAAATCATTTCCAGAAATCAGAAAACTCCATTGTTCATCTTCATCCTCATCCCCAATTCAACCCAGAACCCATAAATCGTCTCAGATTCAAAACAAAAACCCAGAAACGAAGAACACAGATCAAATCATCCTCACCGGTCTTCATCAACACAAACCCAAAAAACAAAAATCCAAACAAAAGGCTTCATCACTTTCGTTCTTCAGTTCAAAAAAATCATAAACAGAAAACCTCAAACCGAATCACATCCACCACGAACAGAATCAAAAACGAAAAGAAAAGGAGGAGAAGAGGATCAAATCGAAAACCGAAACAAGAAACGAGAAGAAAGAAGAAGAATCCGAAGCTTAACTCAATACCAAAGGTTGAATTTTGTTTTCTCTCTCGTTACCCTTTTTTTCTTCGATCTAAACATTTGCTGAGGTTTTGAGTTTTTTTTGAGTTCGTATTTGGGTTTAAGAGGTGATTTTATGTATATCTGCGGTTGGAAGTTTTTTTAAATGATGGAGTTTAGTGGTGGTGAGACGGCCGAGAGAGGCGAGGAAGAGGAAAGAATAGCCGGCGGCGGTTTTTTGAGAGAGAGAAGGAGATGAAGTTTGTGTTTTAATTTTAGGGTTTCGCTATTTATACCCCTCACTGATCCTGTGCGCGCAGGTGCACAGCCTTATCGTGCACCTGCGCGCTTTTAACCATCTGATGTTAATCAGGCATCCCTGATTCATTCCTTTCGTGATGAGATCTGAGCCGTCTGATCTATCAGACGGCCAGGATTGGATCTGCTTTTTTTGTTTGTTGGTTTACACGCAGTGGGCCTTGTGGACTGGGCCCAATCCAGTGTTTGCTATCCACACCCCCCATACCTTGCTGTTTACACCCCCAGCTTTGTTTATCTATTTATTTTATTTATTTACTTTTATTATTTTATTTATGTGTTCTATTGTGTTCAAGTGTCATTTAATTCATTTATTTTTGTACATTATTTATGTGTTGTATGCTATAATATCAAAAATGTCAAAAAATATGTTATGTTATTTGTCTCGTTTATTACTGCTTAAATATCAAAAATGCAAAAAGAATATTGTTGTATGTTTTATTTGTTCAAGTCCAAAGGGAAAAGGGAAATTTTTCGTTAACTTCGTGTTGCGATTATTTTTGCGCTTTTGCTTGTTCACTATTTTTGACCTTGAAGTAATATTATCTTCTTGTTCAAATAAAAAAAGAATGAAAAAAGGAGTGGTTTGGCGGATGACTTTTCACTCTCCGGTGACTTCGGACTTCCTGCCGGATGGCTTGCGGTCCGAATAACCGACGTTCTAAAAATGCAAATTTCTCTTAAAATAATAAAAAGCAAAAACATTCAAATATTTTCAAAAATAAATCTTTTTATAATAAACCTCGATTTTCGTCGAGAACCTTTTTCAAACTTTTTTTCAATAAATGCTCTAATACACTTAAGCATATTTAAATATTTTCACAAAAAACTAAAAAATACAAAAACAATTCAAATCTTTTGCCGCTTGGCTTTTCAAATTCAAACTTTTTCTCAAGAGAGTTTAGACGTGAGTCATCTCTAGTTGAAATTCATCTCCCCACGACATATGGCAGGAAAAGATATAAACTTTTCAGTATGTTCGTGGCGGATTTAAAAGGAGTTTAAACTTAAGATGACGACTCGTCTTTTCTCCTAAAATCAATCAAACAAACCACTTTACAATTTTTACCCCGAACTACGAGATTTTGATCCCTCGCGGGTACGTAGTGCAAAAGACCTTGCGTCTTCCCAATTCAAAATTAATAAAACTTTTTTCTCCTTTTCTTTTGAATATCTCGAAAATTAATAAAAAAAAACTCTCTCATCGTTACTCAATCATTTATAAGCAAATTTTACAAGCAAAACATTTTAGCACAAAAATACATATTTTACAAGAGGTTCCCGTAGAGTACTACGGATACATAGGATGCTAATACCTTCCCTTTGTATAACTAACCCCCGAACCTTAAATCTCTAAAAAATTTAATTGTGGGTTTATTCGATCTTTTCCCCTTCCCTTGGATAAATTAAAGCTCGGTGGTGAATCACAATTTTTGAGAACCAAAGCTAACCAATAGCTTGGCGTCCGAAAATCACCGCGACAGAAATGGCGACTTCACTGGGGACTCCCCAAGAGGGTTGAGCCTAACTTGTATCTATGTTATATTTGTGCTTTTATTTTTCTTGTATATTTTATATTGCCTTATTATGCTTATATGTTTGGGTTTGATATTTATGAGAGAAAAGTCCTCTACCCGGATTTGAGCAAAAACTTAGGATAAGTTAGTGGTTGAGTGTTGGCCTTCTTGGTGGATACCTTGTAGGGTTAACATGAAAACCACGCCTAGAGTAGACCCTCTTGAGAATATTGTTGTCTTGCGAGGATTTGCAATGGCGATGATATTTTCTCGTTGGATCCATGACTCTAGGGACCTTTTAAACCAGTCTAGAACCTCGAAACGTGTTATTAGGGACCTCTGTTTAGAACCCTAATTGGTGGTTAAGTGTTGACCTTCTTGGTGGATACCTCGTAGGGTTGACGCGAACGCCACGCCTAAAAGAGATCCCTTGGAAGTGTTACAGTCTTGTGAGGATTTGCGATGGCTGTGATACTTTCAAGTAAGATCAATGATTTTAGGAACCATTACGAAGCCTAGAATCTACATGTGAGGGGCGGTAGTTTGGAAAACTTTTAAATTAGTACCACGTGACTAGTATTCAGAATATTCCGGATCATATCCTTCCATACCATAACATTTGCATTCATGAAAATAATTTTTGCATGTACATTTTGCTTTATAGGGGACTTGAGTGAACAATTGATTAAAAAAAAGAGGAAGAAATATGGCTTCAACAAGAAGACACACACCCACACTCAAAGTCAAGAAACCACAAGTGGAGAGCCTCAAAGGGTTGAGTGAGGGGATGACGTCAATCGCCAAGAAACATTTTGAGTCAGATTATGGGTTGATACTCAATTTGCTGCATGTAGAGATAGACGATATGGCGCTAACCACCCTAGCTCATTTCTATGATCCACCGCTCCGATGTTTCACTTTCCAAGACTTCCAGTTGGCCCCCACACTAGAAGAATTCGCCAAGATTCTGGGTTGTAATCTAGAAGACCATGGGCCTTATGTGGGTTTGGGAGAGGAACCTCCTATGAAGGAAATTGCCAAAGCTCTTCATCTTACAAGCGACGAGGTATCATCATGGCTAGAAGACAAGAAGAATGATAGAAAGGGAGTTTCCAAAGGAT
This sequence comes from Trifolium subterraneum, assembly GCA_951799995.1. Classification (NCBI taxonomy): domain Eukaryota; kingdom Viridiplantae; phylum Streptophyta; class Magnoliopsida; order Fabales; family Fabaceae; genus Trifolium; species Trifolium subterraneum. The sequence goes on from OX637464.1 coordinate 42,787,431, forward strand.
TCTCGAGAGGTGTGTTAGAAACGAAAGCTCAAGCTCTGTTGGAAAAGAAGGATTGGAAACCATTCAATGCGGTGCTAGCTCTCTTGGTATACGGATTAGTGTTGTTTCCCGACGTTGAGAATTTTGTGGACTTTTCCGCCATCGGAGTATTCATAGCCGGGAACCCTGTCTCCGCCTTACTAGCCGATCTTTATTATTCCCTCCATATCAAATATGAAGGGCGAAGGAAGGGTATGTTATTCTGTTGTGTTCCCTTACTACAAGAGTGGCTAACATCTCACCTACCAAGGAAAGATTCTTTTGCGTCAAATCCCGCCGGTTTAAAATGGCATCAAAGGATGATGGCTCTCACTGAAAAAGATATTTTTTGGTATTCTCGAGAGTTAGATGGTACAGAAATCATCCTCAGTTGCGGCGACTTTCCCAACGTACCTCTTGTGGGAACTCGAGGGTGCATTAACTATAATCCCGTCCTCGCGTTTCGACAACTAGGATATCCAATGGAGGATAAACCAGACAATAGTTTGTTGGAGGAATTTATCTTGAAAGAGGGAGAGGAAAACCCCGCATTGCTAAGGAAAATCCGAAGAGCTTGGGGGCAAATACACAAGAAACCTTGGACCAAAAAGAATTGCATAGCCAAGCCACTCTACACTCAATGGGTGCGGGACAGAGTTGAAGCTAATCGATTACCTTTCGATATGGTAGTTAGACCTGTGTCACCCGAACCAATCACTGTGGTTCCTATTGAGGAAGCTGAAGAGTTGAAAGCCCAGATTTCAGAACTTCAAAAGAAAAATGAAGATTGGGAATCGAAGTATTTGCAAGTCGAGGGAAAAAGAGCAAGGCTAGAAAGAGATCTAAAGTACCAAGAAGGGGTCTTGCAAGAAAGTCAGAAAAGTTTAAAAGAGTCTGAGGATAACAGAGAAAAGATCGGGGATGGTATGCTCAGCGCAAGAGAAAATCTCATTGCCAAGGATGAGGAGATAGAAAGGCTCAAACAGTCCTATGGAAAAGTAAAAGAATTCGGACAGTCGGCCACTGCTTCTCAAAAGAAATGGAGATTAAGATACCTAGAGCAAGTTGAAGAGACCAAGAAGATTAAGAAACAATGGCGTCACGAGGGTAACCAAAGTCAAGAGTTTGAAGGACTATACACCCAAGAAAAGGCAAGGCGAGAGTACCTCCAAGCTAACATGGAAAGAGTCCTCGCCCAGAAAAACCAAGAGTTCGAAGAACAGCTACATTTAGAGGTTGGTCGAAAGCAAGAGTTTGAAAATCTTTACTTCCAAGAAAGAGAAAGGTGTGAACATATCCAAGCTGAAATCGAACACATTCTTAGGGTGTATGAAGAACGGGTTGCACGCTTGAATGAAGAACTCGAGGAGGTGAATACCAAGATGGCTCAACGTGGAATGGTACTTGAGTTGGTGTGGGGTGATTCAGATAGGTGGAGAGATGAATTTGCAAAATTGGCCGCTTTCTCAAACATGGTCATCGAAAATCTTCCAAAAAAGCTAGCAAAGGCCGAGATAGCCATGTCTTACTACGAAGTTCCTTCAGACATCAAAAAGTTCATGGAGTATTGCAAGGAAATGGTGGAGTATTACAAGGAAGAATTGGCCGAGGCTAAGAAAGCATTTAATGTTGATTCGTGATTTGTAATGATCAGACTTTATGTTGAAAACTTGTAACGCATGTTTTGAATATTTTGTTGAAACTCCATGAGAGGAGATTGTAATTTGTATTTCTAAGTATTTTGCAATCGAAGTTAAACTTTATGAAGGAATCTGTGCTTTGTATTTTGAGTATTATGAAATCAATATTGAACCTTATCGGTGGATCTTATACTTTTGTCGCTTTATTTCTTTCAAAAGCCTTTAATAATTGTTCGCTTATGTGTTCCCCTCAAAGTAAAATACGAATAAAAAATTTCTTTTTATCATGCATACATATGTTCATATTTACATGCATACATGCATAAAGTTCAAGAAACTAATTCCTGTCTTTCTCAAAAGGGAGTTTGTCGACTGGTCTCTTCCCAAAGTGGCCCGACTACCGCGTCCGAAACCAACTCGCGCGCACAATACTCGGTTAAGAAGAAAGAAGATGGACGCTTTGGAACAAGAGAACGCACAGCTTCACGAGCAAGTAACAACATTCAGGGCAGAATTGGATAGGGTGAATGCCTTGGTAGAAGCACTAGTGGCAGCGCAGAATAGACCACCGACTCCCCAAGCACCGGTGATCTCAGAAATTGTCTCAACCCCAATCCCAGCGACACATGGTAGCACGCCTCAACAGAATATGCCTGAAGGATATCCTTGGGGCATGCCTTTGAACTTCAATGGAGGAGGTCACCCGGGCGCTACCGAAATCCCGACTCCCACTATTCAACATGCAATTCCGGTGCCTCAATCAGGAACCCCACTCCCTCAAATGCACGTCCCTGTCTCACAACCTACGACGGTTGTTACAAGCCCGTTGATTCATGTTACCCCACACAACAACGAACCCATCTACCATGCGGAGAACGTGAGGGGATATAGTCAAATGGACGAGATCTTGGAGAAATTTGACGATATGCAGCGGGAAATCAAAGCTCTCCGGGGGAAGGACCTGTTTGGGAAGAACGCTCATGATTTATGTCTAGTACCAAATGTCCAAATCCCAGCTAAGTTCAAGGTTCCTGATTTCGAGAAGTACAAAGGGAATACTTGTCCCCAAAGCCACCTTGTGATGTACGCTCGAAAAATGTCTACTCAGACCGACAACGATCAACTATTGATTCATTACTTTCAGGATAGTTTGACGGGTGCCGCCCTGAAGTGGTATATGAGCCTAGACGGTGTGAAGATTCGGACATTCAATGATTTGGGTGAAGCCTTTGTTCGCCAATACAAGTATAACTTGGATATGGCCCCGAATAGAGACCAACTCCAAGCCATGTCACAAAAAGATAAGGAATCCTTCAAAGAGTACGCGCAAAGATGGAGGGAAGTCGCTGCTCAAGTTAACTCACTCAAAGACGAGGATGAAATGGCCAGAATTTTTCTGAATACACTCGGCCCTTTTTACTATGAAAGAATGATTGCTAGCCCTACCAATGATTTCACCGAGTTGGTAAACATAGGCGTGCGCCTCGAAGAAGGAGTCCGACAAGGACGATTGGTTAAGGAGAATGTCCCAACTAGCACCGTGAAGAAGTTTGGGAATAACTTTCAAAGGAAAAAGGAACAGGAAGTCAGTATGGTGGCCCATGGGCGACCTCAGCAACGGTATGCAGGATACCAACATGTTGCCACTGTTTCCCAGAGTCCCGGTTATCGGCCCCAATTCCAGCAAAAACCTCAACAACAATACCAACAACCATATCAGCAGCAATATCAACAACAAATTCCGCCACAGTATGCCCAGCAAAATCGCGCCCAGAGGCCACCGCAACAATTTGATCCAATCCCTATGAAGTACGCAGAGTTACTTCCTGCCCTACTCGGGAAGAATTTGGTGCAAACTAGACCTCCTCCTCCAATTCCTGAAAGTTTACCACGGTGGTATAGAGCTGATCTCTCGTGTGCCTTTCACCAAGGAGCACCGGGTCACGACATTGAGCATTGCTTTGCTTTGAAATCTGAAGTCCAAAGGTTAATCCGAGCAAATGTCTTATCCTTCAAGGACGTAAATCCGAATGTCCAGGCCAATCCATTACCAAATCATGGGGCATCTGTCAACATGGTGTTTGGGTGTCCGGGAAAATTTCAGGTTTTTGACATTCGGCATATCCGAGAACCATTGGTCCAGACTCACAAGAATTTGTGTAAGTTGTTTTTCTTCAGACATGATCATGAGGCTTGTCCGATCTGCCCCAACAATCCACGAGGTTGTCAACAAGTGAGGACTGATATACAAGGTATGCTGGATAGAAGAGAGCTTCAAGTCACTTATAAAAGGAATGAGGATGAAAATCCAAATGATGGCAATGATGAGGTATTTGTTATAATACCAGAGTTCGATATTCCCGAGCATATAGAAGTGGCCTACAACAGTCAACGATCTATTGTCACTCCATTGGTGATTTCCTTACCGGGACCGATGCCTTACATTTCTGAAAGGGCGATACCTTACAGATACAACGCCACAATGATAGAAAATGGGCACGAGGTTCCCATACCTGCTTTGCCACCTTCGGTCAACATCGCCGAAGTGAGTAGAGTCACAAGAAGTGGCCGAGTATTTCCCTCAATGGTCCAGAAGAAGTCTGAAGATCTAGTGAGTAAGGAGGTGTGGGAAGAAGTTCGTGTTTCGAGTCCAGATTTGAATAAAGGCAAAGGCCAGTCCAGTGGGACTAGACCCGATTCAGATTTCGATGAGATTTTAGAATTGATAAAAAAGAGCGAGTACAAGGTGGTTGACCAATTGTTGCAAACCCCTTCGAAAATATCTGTGTTATCTTTGCTGATGAATTCTGATGCCCATAGGGAAGCTTTGATGAAGGTTTTGGACCAAGCTTTCGTGGACCATGATGTGTCAGTTGGCCAGTTCGGTGGAATAGTGGGAAATATCACTGCTTGCAATAGCTTGAGTTTCAGTGACGAGGAACTGCCGAAAGGAGGAAAGAATCACAACCTTGCCTTGCACATATCAATGAATTGTCTTTCTGATACATTGTCAAATGTGCTTGTAGACACTGGCTCGTCTCTAAATGTGATGCCTAAAGCGACTCTTGCTCGACTATCTTACCAAGGGGCCCCGATGAGGCACAGTGGAGTAGTGGTTAAAGCTTTTGATGGCTCAAAGAAGCCTGTCATTGGAGAGGTCGACTTACCCATGATGATCGGGCCACACTTGTTCCAGATTACTTTTCAAGTGATGGATATCCAAGCCGCATACAGTTGTTTGTTGGGTCGGCCATGGATTCATGATGCAGGAGCAGTGACGTCTACGCTTCACCAAAAGTTGAAATTTGTGAAGAATGGAAAGTTGGTAATTGTAGGTGGTGAGCAAGCCTTGTTGGTGAGCCATTTGTCGTCTTTCTCTTTCATCAGTGCTAGTGATGTTGATGGAACGCAATTCCAAGGTCTCTCATTAGATGACATGAATACCAAGAAGAATGTGACATCCATTTCTTCCTTTAAAGACGCACAAGAGGTAGTTCAAACTGGGTTGTCTGCAGGTTGGGGACAAGTCGTGACTTTGCCAGAGAACAAGTATCGTGAAGGGGTGGGTTTCTCTCCTTCATCTACAAGGGCTCCCAAGCGGAATGTTGTCAACGGACCAATTGAAGATACTTTCTACAGTGCTGGGTTCATTCACCCTTCCTTACCAGAAGTTAATGTCATTATTGAAGATGTTTCTAATGTCGGTGGAATACATTCCCAAAGTCTCTCCTTAAATGATGAGCATGCCAAGAAGAATATGGCGTCAATTTCCTCCTTGAGAGACGCACAAGAAGTGGTTCGTGATAGGTTGTCTGCAGGTTGGGGACAAGTTGTGATTTTGCCAGAAAATAAGCATCGCGAAGGATTGGGTTTCTCTCTTTCACCTGCTAGGCCGAATGTCGTCATCAAACCAATTGAAGATACTTTCCACAGTGCAGGGTTCATTCACCCAGAAGCTAGTGCCATTATTGAAGATGATCTCGGTGTTGTTGAGACCCAATTTCAAAGTCTTTCTTTAGATGATGAGGGCGCCGAGAAGAATAAGGGACCCATGGCGTCATTAAAGGATGCACAAGAATTAGTTCAGAATGGTTCATCGACCGGTTGGGGGCAAGTTCTGACACTACCGGAAAACAAGTTTCGAGAAGGGTTGGGTTTCTCTCTACCATCTGCAAAAGCTGCCAACCCAAGTGCTGCCACCAAGCCAATTGAAGACATCTTCTATAGTGCCGGGTTCATCCACCTTCCATCTCCAGAAGTCGATGCCATTACCGAAGACAGTACCGAGGAAGATTTGCCAAGCTTTATCACAAGAGGGGTGGTTTGCCACAATTGGATAGCTGTCGACGTTCCCTCCGTTACTCATTTGTCTAAGTAATGTGTTTGTTTGCCTTCTTTCAAAAAAATCCTTTCATTCTGCCCAAGACGAAAGTGAACTTGTGTTAGGGCACCTTTTAAAATAATTCATCTTGCTCTGCCCAAGGCAAGAGTGAACCATGTGTAGGGCATTCCTGTTTCAAATATTATCATCAATAAAAATGTCGTTTTGACTCCCATTTCATCTGTTTTTTATTATTATTTTTTACTTCTGTGCTTTTTTCTGGAAAATGGTAAAAAAAAAAAAAAAACACTAAAAAAGAACACAAAAGAAAGGAAGCCTTCCTTCTTTTTTCTAAAAAAATATATAATAAATAAATAAATCTACATGTATTTATCATATGCATTCTAAAATCAAGCATAAATCACATGTGCAGATTAACCATCAATGACCCCATTGAACAAAATAACCCTATGCCCTCCCCCAACTTTGAGTTTCCTGTGTTTGAAGCCGAAGACGAGGGTGATGAAGGAATTCCAGATGAGATTTCTCGCTTACTTGAGCATGAAGAAAAAGTCATTCAGCCTCACGAAGAGCCATTGGAAACGATTAATTTGGGCTCTGAAGAGGATAAGAAGGAAGTCAGGATTGGGGCACTACTAGATGAGGAAGTCAAGAGCAGATTGACGGAGCTTCTCAAAGAATATGTCGACGTGTTTGCTTGGTCATATCAAGACATGCCAGGATTGGATACTGACATCGTGGAACATCACTTACCACTGAAGCCTGAATGCCTACCAGTCAAACAGAAGTTGAGAAGGACCCATCCCGACTTAGCGGTCAAGATCAAGGAGGAAGTCCAAAAGCAGATTGATGCAGGTTTTCTTGTTACAGCTGAATACCCTCAATGGTTGGCCAACATAGTACCAGTTCCAAAGAAGGATGGTAAGGTTAGGATGTGTGTCGATTACCGAGACCTAAACAAGGCCAGTCCGAAAGATGATTTCCCATTGCCGCATATTGATATGTTGGTGGACAATACGGCAAAATTCAATGTTTTTTCCTTCATGGACGGATTCTCCGGATATAATCAAATCAAGATGGCACCCGAGGATAGAGAAAAGACGTCTTTCATCACGCCATGGGGGACCTTTTGCTATAAGGTGATGCCGTTTGGATTGAAGAATGCGGGAGCTACTTATCAAAGAGCCATGACTACTCTCTTTCACGATATGATGCATAAAGAGATTGAGGTTTATGTGGACGATATGATCGCTAAGTCTAGGACTGAAGAGGAGCATGTTGGGCATCTCTTGAAATTATTCTTGCGGTTGAGAAAGTATCGGCTTCGTTTGAACCCCAATAAGTGCACCTTTGGTGTCCGATCAGGAAAACTTTTAGGCTTCATTATCAGCCAAAAAGGTATTGAAGTAGACCCAGACAAAGTCAGAGCTATTCGAGAGATGCCTGCTCCGAGGACCGAAAAGCAAGTAAGAGGCTTTCTTGGACGATTGAATTACATCTCCAGATTTATCTCTCATATGACTGCTACTTGCGGGCCAATATTCAAACTTCTCCGCAAAGATCAAGGGATTACTTGGACCGAGGATTGTCAGAAAGCGTTCGACAATATCAAAGAATATTTGCTAGAGCCCCCAATCTTGGTCCCTCCAGTCGAGGGCAGACCACTAATCATGTACCTAACAGTATTAGATGATTCAATGGGCTGTGTACTTGGACAGCAAGATGAAACCGGAAGAAAAGAGCATGCCATTTACTATTTGAGTAAGAAATTCACGGATTGTGAGTCTCGATACTCTATGCTTGAAAAGACCTGTTGTGCTTTAGCATGGGCTGCCAAACGCCTCCGCCAGTATATGATTAGTCATACCACCTGGTTGATATCAAGAATGGATCCGATCAAATATATCTTCGAGAAGCCTGCTCTAACCGGAAGGATTGCCCGTTGGCAGATGTTGTTGTCCGAGTACGACATTGAGTACCGTACCCAAAAGGCAATCAAAGGAAGCATTATCGCTGATCACTTGGCTCACCAGCCCATTGACGATTATCAATCTATCAAGTTTGACTTTCCTGACGAAGAGATCATGTATTTAAAGATGAAAGACTGTGAGGAACCTTTACCTGAAGAGGGTCCGGACCCTGAATCCAGATGGGGTTTGATATTCGATGGAGCTGTTAACGCATATGGTAATGGAATAGGGGCAGTCATCATCACTCCCAAAGGCACCCACATCCCTTTTTCTGCTAGATTGCTATTCGATTGTACAAACAACATCGCAGAATATGAAGCTTGCATCATGGGGATTGAAGAAGCCATTGACCTAAGGATCAAAGTCCTCGACATATATGGAGATTCAGCCCTTGTGATTAACCAGATCAAAGGAGAATGGGAAACTCGTCATCAAGGCCTGGTCCCCTACAAAGACTATGCGAGGCGCCTCCTCACTTTCTTCAACAAGGTGGAACTGCATCACATCCCCCGGGAGGAAAACCAAATGGCAGATGCCTTAGCCACCCTATCTTCCATGTTTGAAGTGAGTCGTTGGAACGACATGCCCCGGATCAGCATTAGGCGTCTCGAAAGACCTGCTCATGTGTTTGCCATTGAAGAGGTCGCAGACGACAAGCCGTGGTTCCACGACATTAAGCAATTCCTTCAAAGTCAGGAGTATCCACTCGGGGCATCCAACAAAGATAAGAAGACCTTGAGAAGGTTGTCTGGCAATTTCTTCCTAAATGAGGGCATATTGTACAAAAGAAACTTTGACATGGTCCTTCTCAGATGTGTGGATAAACTCGAAGCAGAAATGTTAATGAATGAAGTGCATGAAGGGTCTTTTGGCACTCATTCTAATGGACATGCAATGGCTAAGAAAATGTTAAGGGCCGGCTACTATTGGATGACAATGGAATCTGATTGCTGCAAACATGTAAGGGTATGTCACAAATGCCAGATTTACGCTGACAAGATACATGTGCCGCCAACTCTGCTCAATGTTCTCTCTTCTCCATGGCCCTTCTCTATGTGGGGTATCGACATGATTGGTATGATTGAGCCAAAAGCTTCAAACGGACACCGCTTCATCCTAGTGGCCATCGACTATTTCACCAAGTGGGTCGAAGCAGCATCATACGTGAATGTAACCAGACAAGTGGTGGTCAAGTTTATCAAGAATCAACTCATTTGCCGGTACGGCGTCCCAAGCAGGATCATCACGGACAATGGGTCAAACTTGAATAATAAGATGATGAAAGAATTGTGTGATGACTTCAAAATTGAACATCATAACTCTTCTCCATACAGACCTAAAATGAATGGCGCTGTTGAGGCTGCAAATAAGAATATCAAGAAGATCGTTCAGAAAATGGTTGTTACTTATAAGGATTGGCATGAGATGTTGCCATTTGCCTTGCATGGGTATCGCACTTCAGTCCGCACTTCAACAGGGGCAACCCCTTTCTCTCTCGTATATGGCATGGAAGCAGTGTTACCCGTAGAGGTCGAGATTCCGTCAATGAGAGTCCTGATGGAAGCCAAATTGTCTGAGGCTGAATGGTGTCAAAGTAGATATGACCAATTGAATCTAATTGAGGAGAAACGCATGACCGCCTTGTCCCATGGTCAGTTATATCAAAAAAGGATGAAACAAGCTTTTGATAGGAAGGTACGACCCCGTGAGTTCAAAGAAGGGGACCTCGTACTCAAAAAGATTCTATCTTTTCAACCAGATTCTAGGGGCAAGTGGACCCCTAACTATGAAGGCCCATACGTTGTTAAGAGAGCTTTCTCCGGTGGCGCTATGACACTTGCAACTATGGATGGTGATGAGCTCCCACGCCCTGTGAATGCCGATGCAGTCAAGAAATATTTTGTCTAATAATAAAGAAAAGCTCGTTAAGTCGAAAACCCGAAAGGGCGGCTTAAGCAAAAATGAGCGTCTCGGTGGACCGAAAACCCGAAAGGGCGGCCCAGGCAAAAATTAGAGACATATAAAAATAAAAGATTATCCTGGTAGATTGAAAACCTGAAAAGGCAATCTAGGCAAAAGTTAAGGATTCCGACAAAATAGCTGCATCAGTTTAAACTTGTTTGCTTGGGGCATTCGATATAGCTACTAAAGAGTCAGCAATCTTCAATCTGAAAAGCTCAAAACACAGTTGGAACCCAAAGTTGCTAGAGAGAATAGTGGTTATCGTGTAACAATGTAGCCTTTTCCATGTATTTACCATTTTCCAGCTTTTTGTAATGATCCATGGGGCACACTTTTTGCAAGCTACCATTCAATTAATGAAATTTGAGCCTTTCTTATTCATTTAGAATTCTTGTTTATTTTGCATAACCTCTTTTTATAATGATAATGTTTGGAACAAAAGTCTTAAAAAAAATGTACACAATATTTTCACTCTTTTAAAAAAAGGGGGGAAAGGGGAAATTACAAACACATTTTCTTCAAATGATGAAAACAAAAGGGGATATGTACAGTTAAAAGGAATTTCCTCACCTAGTTCCAAATGGTGACTTCAGACCAATATCAGGTCTTTCCCCTGTAAGACTTGTCCTCCCTAAAAAGGTTTGAGTTTCATAATCAGACTTCTTCAATCAGTGTTTCTGGTCCATCTCAAGTGATGTATACACCTTGTTAAGTCTGGCCGAGTATTTGAACGTACTGCGATGTTGGTTTACCCTCAGTCGTGTTTGTCCAATTAGTTTTGTCAGCACACCCATACATAACATGCATACAAACATAACACATATATATTCCCATAATACATGCATGGCTACTACTCATATCAGTTGTCTCTTCATTCGTCACTTGTCTTTATTAAGCTATCCAGGCGATAGTAGACAGTGTCTCTTCATTTGTCACTCGTCTTTTTTAAGCTATCCAGGCGATAGTAGACAGTGCCTCTTTATTCGTCACTTGTCTTTTTTTAAGCTATCCATGCGATAGTAGGCAGTGTCTCTTCATTTGTCACTTGTCTTTATTAAGCTATCCAGGCGATAGTAGACAGTGCTTCATTATTCGTCACTCGTCTTTTATTAAGCTATCCAGGCGATAGTAGACAGTGTCTCTTCATTCGTCACTTGTCTTTATTAAGCTATCCAGGCGATAGTAGACAGTGTCTCTTCATTTGTCACTCGTCTTTTTTAAGCTATCCAGGCGATAGTAGACAGTGCTTCATTATTCGTCACTCGTCTTTTATTAAGCTATCCAGGCGATAGTAGACAGTGTCTCTTCATATGTCACTTGTCTTTATTAAGCTATCCAGGCGATAGTAGACAGTGCTTCATTATTCGTCACTCGTCTTTTATTAAGCTATCCAGGCGATAGTAGACAGTGTCTCTTCATTCGTCACTCGTCTTTTATTAAGCTATCCAGGCGATAGTAGACAGTGTCTCTTCATTCGTCACTTGTCTTTATTAAGCTATCCAGGCGATAGTAGACAGTGCTTCATTATTCGTCACTCGTCTTTTATTAAGCTATCCAGGCGATAGTAGACAGTGTCTCTTCATTCGTCACTTGTCTTTTATTAAGCTATCCATGCGATAGTAGGCAGTGTCTCTTCATTCGTCACTTGTCTTTTATTAAGCTATCCATGCGATAGTAGGCAGTGTCTCTTCATTCGTCACTCGTCTTTTTTAAGCTATCCAGGCGATAGTAGACAGTGTCTCTTCATTCGTCACCTGTCTTTTTTAAGCTATCCAGGCGATAGTAGACAGTGTCTCTTCATTCGTCACTCGTCTTTTTTAAGCTATCCAGGCGATAGTAGACAGTGTCTCATCCTTTTCCATCTACCTTTTGTTAAACTATCCATATGATGGAAAGTAACTTATCCCAGTAAAACTACATTGTTTCACAAGTGGAGTTGGATCATTTTCTTCTCTCTATCATTGTTTTCCTCCCTCAGTCGGGTCACTTTTTGTTGCTCACCTGTAAATGTCTCTGTCCCCCAGTAATAAAAGTTTGCCTCTTGTGATTCCACTTTCTCAAAAGATTCAAAGTCTCATACTTGCATTTGCATTTGCATCATAAGCATTCTCGACATCTTAGGTCCAAAATTGTGTATTTTGTATTTAAGCTCCTTCCTCTCGTCAAGATAAAGATTTCAATCTTCATATCTCCGGATGAAGAAACTTAAATAGGGGCATCTGTCATACCCCAATTTTTGACCTAAGATCCCACCTCATGTCCATATGTCATGCATTTTTGTCCGGGATTTACTTCGCTTTTTCAAACGAAATTTCGGCAGAGAGGTATTTTAAAATACCTCATTTTGTGTTCATTTATTATTTGTATATTTATATTATTATTATTATTATTATTTTGCTTATTTTATTTTTCAAATTTTATTATTATTATTTATTTTATTTGTTTTGATTTAGTCTTTATTCATTTTTCTGTTTTTTTTAAAAATTAATTAAAAATCAAAAAAAGAAGGATCACGTTTTGAGTTCTTGGGTCCAGCAGTGCAAAGTGTGTCTTCTTCCCCAAAAAGGAAGATCCCATTTCAACTAAGCAGAGTAATCTCTGCCCTTTTCCTCAATAATCCAAACCCTAGAACTGGTTGGGTTATAAAACAGAACCATTTTGTCTCAGAGAAGGGGGCAGCCGCAGAGAAACAACAACATAAACCCTAAATTTTTAACAAAATCAAATCAAAATCAAACTAGAAAAACAAATCCAGAATCATAAATCATTTCCAGAAATCAGAAAACTCCATTGTTCATCTTCATCCTCATCCCCAATTCAACCCAGAACCCATAAATCGTCTCAGATTCAAAACAAAAACCCAGAAACGAAGAACACAGATCAAATCATCCTCACCGGTCTTCATCAACACAAACCCAAAAAACAAAAATCCAAACAAAAGGCTTCATCACTTTCGTTCTTCAGTTCAAAAAAATCATAAACAGAAAACCTCAAACCGAATCACATCCACCACGAACAGAATCAAAAACGAAAAGAAAAGGAGGAGAAGAGGATCAAATCGAAAACCGAAACAAGAAACGAGAAGAAAGAAGAAGAATCCGAAGCTTAACTCAATACCAAAGGTTGAATTTTGTTTTCTCTCTCGTTACCCTTTTTTTCTTCGATCTAAACATTTGCTGAGGTTTTGAGTTTTTTTTGAGTTCGTATTTGGGTTTAAGAGGTGATTTTATGTATATCTGCGGTTGGAAGTTTTTTTAAATGATGGAGTTTAGTGGTGGTGAGACGGCCGAGAGAGGCGAGGAAGAGGAAAGAATAGCCGGCGGCGGTTTTTTGAGAGAGAGAAGGAGATGAAGTTTGTGTTTTAATTTTAGGGTTTCGCTATTTATACCCCTCACTGATCCTGTGCGCGCAGGTGCACAGCCTTATCGTGCACCTGCGCGCTTTTAACCATCTGATGTTAATCAGGCATCCCTGATTCATTCCTTTCGTGATGAGATCTGAGCCGTCTGATCTATCAGACGGCCAGGATTGGATCTGCTTTTTTTGTTTGTTGGTTTACACGCAGTGGGCCTTGTGGACTGGGCCCAATCCAGTGTTTGCTATCCACACCCCCCATACCTTGCTGTTTACACCCCCAGCTTTGTTTATCTATTTATTTTATTTATTTACTTTTATTATTTTATTTATGTGTTCTATTGTGTTCAAGTGTCATTTAATTCATTTATTTTTGTACATTATTTATGTGTTGTATGCTATAATATCAAAAATGTCAAAAAATATGTTATGTTATTTGTCTCGTTTATTACTGCTTAAATATCAAAAATGCAAAAAGAATATTGTTGTATGTTTTATTTGTTCAAGTCCAAAGGGAAAAGAGAAATTTTTCGTTAACTTCGTGTTGCGATTATTTTTGCGCTTTTGCTTGTTCACTATTTTTGACCTTGAAGTAATATTATCTTCTTGTTCAAATAAAAAAAGAATGAAAAAAGGAGTGGTTTGGCGGATGACTTTTCACTCTCCGGTGACTTCGGACTTCCTGCCGGATGGCTTGCGGTCCGAATAACCGACGTTCTAAAAATGCAAATTTCTCTTAAAATAATAAAAAGCAAAAACATTCAAATATTTTCAAAAATAAATCTTTTTATAATAAACCTCGATTTTCGTCGAGAACCTTTTTCAAACTTTTTTTCAATAAATGCTCTAATACACTTAAGCATATTTAAATATTTTCACAAAAAACTAAAAAATACAAAAACAATTCAAATCTTTTGCCGCTTGGCTTTTCAAATTCAAACTTTTTCTCAAGAGAGTTTAGACGTGAGTCATCTCTAGTTGAAATTCATCTCCCCACGACATATGGCAGGAAAAGATATAAACTTTTCAGTATGTTCGTGGCGGATTTAAAAGGAGTTTAAACTTAAGATGACGACTCGTCTTTTCTCCTAAAATCAATCAAACAAACCACTTTACAATTTTTACCCCGAACTACGAGATTTTGATCCCTCGCGGGTACGTAGTGCAAAAGACCTTGCGTCTTCCCAATTCAAAATTAATAAAACTTTTTTCTCCTTTTCTTTTGAATATCTCGAAAATTAATAAAAAAAAACTCTCTCATCGTTACTCAATCATTTATAAGCAAATTTTACAAGCAAAACATTTTAGCACAAAAATACATATTTTACAAGAGGTTCCCGTAGAGTACTACGGATACATAGGATGCTAATACCTTCCCTTTGTATAACTAACCCCCGAACCTTAAATCTCTAAAAAATTTAATTGTGGGTTTATTCGATCTTTTCCCCTTCCCTTGGATAAATTAAAGCTCGGTGGTGAATCACAATTTTTGAGAACCAAAGCTAACCAATAGCTTGGCGTCCGAAAATCACCGCGACAGGATGAAGTTGCAACTTTAATAAATTGTATTTGTACACTTAATTATGGATTAATTATGTCTTTGCATGGTTACTAGCTTTGTAAATTTAGATTAGATTTAAGAAAAGTAAATCATCGTGCCCTTGTGTGTTTCCCTTCTAGTTGGTGGTGGTTGTTATCTCTCACTAAGTCTTTGTGACTCTTTTGGTAGGTCAATCGGGTAGAAAGCTTCTAGCAGAGTTAAAGATCTATCGGTGTCACTCTTTTGGTAGGTTTCCTATATGCACAAATTGGTCCGTTGACGTATCTGCAGCTATTGGTAGTTAGAAATGTTATATTTTGAGTTGTACAAACATCTAGTTATGTCATTTTGAAATCTTGTGATTATACAAGTTTATAAACAGGTTTATCTTGATTTTGGAAACGTTGAAAAGATAAAGGATACTCTGTCGAAATTTCAATAAATATTATTTTGAACTAATGGTCATTTTAGAGATTTTATGTTTATTGTTCACTAGGTTTGGTAATTGGGCTTGCCGGACTAGTATTAGTTCGTGCGCCGGTCACGATGCGGGTTGGGTCGTGACAGATAAATCCAGCGTCTCTCAACTATCTGACTTCTTCGTTGACGACTTTCCTTCTTTCTTCACCCAACCTGCGCTTCCTTTGAGAGACTGGTTTGACATTGTGGACCAGTGATAGATTGTGGGTGATTATACTCTCGCTGATACTGGGCATGTCATATGGGTGCCAAGCGAACAGGTCCAGGATTTTCAGGAGGAGTGATACTATTCGCTCTTCCTCTGATGGTTCCAGGGTTGCACCCAAGTTGTTTATTTGGTATTGTGAGCCGCTGATCCTGACTTCTTTCAGTTCCTCGATAGGAGCGACTCGACCCTCTCAGAAATCTTCTCGTGGGTCTAGGTTCATGAAATCCTCCGCCATATTAACTTTATTTGCCCCGACCCTTGGCAACACATGCCTGCTGTCTTTGTTTTTCCCAACTTTTAGGCTTGCCTGGTAACATTTCTATGTTATCGCCTCTGGTCTCCCCTTACTATTCTGACCCGACCATCGTCCATGGGATATTTTATCATTAGGTAGAGGGTCGACATAACTGCTCCTAATGCTCCGAGTGCGGGTCGCCGATAATAATGTTATACGACTTGAAGTTAGTCTTTATGACGAGATATCATACGTTTACAGTTTTGGCGTTTTCGTTCTTTCCAAACGTAATCAATAGGGTGATGTGGCCCATTACCTCCACATGCTCACCCGAGAATCCGATCAAGGTGCCACTGTAAGGCTGCATCTATTCATTAGCTAGCCTCATTCTAATAAATGTGTCCCAATACATAATGTCTGCCGAGCTACCCGAGTCCACGAGGACTCATTTTATGTTCGAACTGAATATTTGAACTAGAATCACTAGGGATTCGTTGTCGTGCGAGACAATTCCTTTTGCGTTGCGTCTGAGAAAGTGAGTTTCGGAGTCTTGGGGAAGGAGACATTTCCTATCATTTCGGTGATCTAGTTAACCGAGCGGGCGTATTTTTTCCTTGCTACATTTGCCTCGCCTCCTCTCGAGAATCCACCGCTGATCGTGTTTATAACTTGATTGGCGACGTCTTTGCCTTTTTTCTATTGTGCGTCTGTTGCGAGGGGATCTTGGCGATTTTTTCTTGTTATATCACTTTTCCCTACGGGGGTGGCGTTCTAAATATATCTTTAGATGGCCGCCCTTGATCAGATCTTCTATAATGGCCCTCAATCGATAGCAATCCTCAGTATCGTGGCCTCTGGCTCGATGGTATGCGCACCAAGCGTTCTTGTTTGGCCCCATCATCAACTTTTTATCCTTAATATGTGTTGTAAGACATGCACTCTTCTTGTGTTGAGCGAAGTGTACGTGTCGTAGGTGTGTCCTCGCCTCTCCTCCCTCCGGGATATAGGCGACATATATGGGCGTATATTCCTGTCGCGCCAACTTCGTTGTGCGCATTTTAGTGTCTCATATCTTTGAGTTCCTATTGATCAGTGCATTTTTATTGTACTTTATTTTATCTTTTGCTACGTCTATTCTATGATTTCTTTCGCCGTCTATTTTTAGTGTTTTTCACGTCTTTCCTAAGTTTAGTTTAGTTTTGCATTTATTTTATTTTCATTACTTTTTTTTTTTAATAAATAATAATTTAACACATTCTCAGACCGCAGGTCTTATCTGGAGCTATGAATATCGGATTGAGGCGCGGAAAGATGCATTGGAAAGATAAGAAAAAGAGCTACAACTTTAATGTTGAATCCTGAAGCCAATTCGGAGCTCAATTAAGTCAAATAATTATTTTTATGTTTGATATATGAATTAAAATATTTATTTTCGACCCAACTTATGTTTTCGGCCCGTAACTTTTGGAGCCCGTATTTTCCATGTAATATTTAAACTAAAAACGCAGCCTAGGGTCATTATTATGCATTCACGAAATAAACAATAGAATTTCGGCTGATGCTCATGAGGAACTAAAAACCCTAGGTTGATCCATCGGTGACAGAAACTCCAGTTGTGTATTCCTGTGGTTCAAATTTTAATAATAATTTCTTTCTTTCATATGTCTAATGCTTTCTTATATGAGTTTCGTATCTTTTTTAATTTTTACATACACAAATTTGTTATTTGATGATTAATCTATTTCGTATTTGTGCCTTCGAAACTATTCTAATTAATTCAACGCTTGTTTTAATTTATTCAAATAGAAACTGATATAAACTATGACGCTTAGCAATAGGGCTGGCCGAAATTTGTTATGATATCAGCCATGTTCTTAGTGACGCTTGTTCAGTGCCCACAGTTGGTTGAACACATTCTTTGCTTTATCGAATGAATTTCTACGAACCTGATAATCGCTTGTATAATCAGTTTTGTACCAGCCGAGCATGGAATTTTGAATGAATATATCTCAGTAACCTGTGATGGATACAACAATTGAAGTTTGTCTAAACCAATGGATTGATCGTCTTTAATTAATTGAATTTTCCAACTCTTTTTCAAAACCGAAAACCCCATAACTTATAGTTTTAATTGATTCTAATATTGCCAAAATTGATCATGAGTCCTTGTGAAACGATACTCGAGTGTCGCCTTTCCTAAACTACATTTTTATGTACTCGTTTTGACCAGCGTCCGACAGCGGATCTCCTGTCCCTTTTCCTTGGCCTCTAGTGTTCACTTCTCAGCATTGCTTTCCTCGCCTTTTATATAGCATTCAGCACGCTTCATGATTTCTTCCATGGAAGCCGCCGGCTTCTGGGCAAGGGACTCTTTGAAATGATCGGCTCTCAGTCCGTTCTGGAAGTCTGCGACAAACATTTCTTGGTTAGGGTTCTCGACTTTGATGGTAGATTTGCTGAATCTCGTGAAAAAATTCCTAGAGGGATTCCGAGTTCCCCTAGCATATACTAAACAAGCTAGTGGCAGTGACCTTTACGTGTTTGCTCCCTTAGAATTGGTGGATGAGCTACTTGTGGAAATATGAGTATCCTATTATGGAGTGGTTTAGGAGGTTCATGTACCATCTGAGGGCATCATCCTTGAATGTGCCCGACAACAACTTGCACTTGAGGGGCGCCGATGCCACGATTATGGCCATTATAGTCGGTTCTCTCTACGGGGGTTTTCATTCGACTACTTGGGCCACCCGTCATTGGACTGGGGCGGGCCATATAGTCTTGAGGAAGTTGCCCATTACACATACAAAGCCTATGATGATGAAATTCATATTTTATATTTGGCCTATGATGTAGAACATGTTAAGTTACTCGGAGCCTATGATGATGAAATGGTACCACATGCATTAGTATGCCCAAGATGCTATGACATTAACTATGTGACATTAGTTGCATTCAGATATAGGTATTCTTCTATGTGAATTACATGGTAATTGCCATCGATGAGTTATGTCTTTAATATCAATCAAGTGCCGTATTCGACATGCTTACACTTATTTGGAATTCGTTTACTTACTCTTTGTTTTGTGTAATTGCTGAACCTTTGGGGGTTTAGAGGTGTAGGGTGAGGACTCATTATCTCAGGAGTAGCTTGCTATAGCTTTTGCTTATTTGGACTTGGTGAGGAAATTAGCTTTAGGTTTCTCCGAGTTTTATCTATCTTTAGTTGTTTGGGTTTGTAATAAGTAGAATACTCTAATATCATAAATTGAGTCGGGTAGACATTTATTTTCTCAATTCGATGTATGTGAGCATGATTATTTTATGTTCCTAGACCTTGCTATTATATTTTATCCATGACATTGAGTTATATGGATAATTTTTGAGATATATGTGTTTAGATAATTATTGACTCTAAGACAAGGCGTGTATTAATTAAGATTTGTATGATGTCTTTATTTGATTCCTCTGCTGTGTAAATATTCTTAATAGGCTTAATTACATTTTTGGTCCCTTATCTTTATTTTAGGTTTTAAATTTGTCCTTTATCTTTTAAAAGTTTCAAGTTGGTCCCTTCCGTCAATTTTTTTACTGTTACCGTTAAAATTGAACACGTTTCATCTGTCCAAGTGTGCCACGTGTCCAAATTAGTTTGCCACGTGTCCAAATTTAACGGAAATAGTTAAAAAAATTGACCAAAAATGTAATTAAGCCATATTTAATATTAAGATGCATGTTTCTATGATGATGTGTAAACCTTGATGCCTTATGTATTTATTTATTAAGTTAATAGGTATGTGTAAGGGTAGGGTGTTACACGGTGCATGCAAAACCAAACTGTCGTTCCTCAATATTTTCTTCATCGTTGTCGAAATTTTATGTTTGGTGCTACAATGTGGAACGAGTTTATCTTGGACGGAAGCAGATCCATCAAAACTAAAAAAATCGTCGTTATTAATTTGTTGTTTTGTGCTACAATAGGTATCAAGTTTCTCTTGTACGAAAGCAACCCCATCAATATAAAAAAGAACGTTGTTGTTAATTTGTTGTTGTGTTCTTCAATGTGGATCAAATTTATCTTGAATGGGAGCAAAGCGAGAAAAATCTAGAAAAGGGTGAGGTCTTCAAATAATTGACAGCGCTTGCACTCTTAGCATTTCAATATTTAAGGTTATTTTATGCATTTTGTTTCAATTGCGATTTGGAGATGTGTGGTAAAGTATATTGAATGTTTTAAGTGATTGTGAAATGAGTAATATTTATATATAAGCAACAATCCAATGTTACATTAAATTGGTTAAATGGCAGCCAATTAGCTTGGAGGATTTAGGAGGTAGTTAGACATGGAGGGTGTGAAAGAGTGTTAAGAATTTGATGATTGTTTTTACGTTATACGTTATATATTTTAGTTATCAATTTTAAGCCATGTGTTTTATTATTTTTATTTTGTAAATAATTATATTATGATGGGATTTACAACCATTTTCGTAATATTAGTTTGTAGTTTTGATGTTATTAACTTTCTTAAGTGTGCAACTGCTCACACGTAGGTGCAATCTCTTCAGCTTGTTAGTTGCTACTTATTAAGTACATTAATTTTTAACGGATTTCTCTATTGTTATTAAATTAACAGGTTAAATTGAAATTGGGACAAAAAAATGATTGTTGTTGAAAAGGTCTTAAAAATTTAAATCACGACATTGTCATAACAATCTAAAGTATTTAGAGGGTGAAATAATTATTTATAAGGAAAAAAGGATTTATTATACCCATAACATTTCTTTTTATGAATATGTGATTTTACTAAACTATCCATATTTTTATAGTAGTGAAGTTCTTACTAGTAAATAATGCATTACATTGTGTTGTTGTGGAATATACCTAAAGAAGAAAAAAATAAAACCGGTATATTTGGTTGATAATAATCATGAAAAATATAATATGGATGTTTACTTATGCCAAATCATGTACAATTTGGGATGTTTAGTTACTCCTTACTGTCAGGATGCTGTTGATTCAGCTAAAATAAAATAAAAAATTCATGAACAATAATTTTATATGACCCACTTTTTCTTTATTTCATTTTTTAATATTTTCTCATATGAGGTTTGTAATATTTTATGTTACGGCTTTCTTCTCCATGTTTAATAACTCATCACAATGTTTTCATTTTGAGATGCGAAGAAAAATTATAGAAGAAAACAATTGTAGAAATCCAAAGAAGTAGTAAAGCTTCAATTATTGAATTATAAAAAAAAATCCAGTCTTTTGTTTTTGAACGCATATAAAGGTATTACGAAGAGTTTTGAAACTTATTGTATACATTGATCATGTGAGGTTCTGACTCAATGAGATTTGTATTAAGATCGTCGAGTTAAGACTTGTGATGACTGACAAATTAAAAAGTGCAAGTTTATTATTTTATATGGAAAATACAAGTTGATAGCTCCTATGTTGCAAAAATACTAAATATTCTCCTCAAAGATATAATTCGTTTTTAACGGGGCGATGACAAAGATAGATGAAATAAAAAAGTTTATAGTTCATGTCAGGTATTGATTTTCGTTACGTGATAAGTGAATATGATTAAAAATTATGTTTAACACACAAGTTAATCTTTAATTAGATACAAATTTAAATGTATATTATATCCAAAAGATCATATCATTCAGTTTACACCATCATATTCTCTTTGATTTTTATCATGTAAAAACTAAAACTTAATTCAAGTGGCCTAGTGTTAATGTACAAATCTAGTAATCTCCTAAGTTAAAATAAGATAAAGTTTCAACATGGCAAAACTTGGAACTTCAGTCTCAAAAAGGGTGCATGTTCCTACTCAATCCGTTCATGTTGGTAAATAGCCCAAATAATTGGTGTTTGTACGGAAAAAATGATTTTCGTTTGTTGCTATCTTTCCTCGTCTTATTGGTCAAATAAATCTTCTCATAATCTGATAATGCACTTTTTTTTTCCTCGTCCTTCCTATTTTTAATAATGATATTTTCTACCTTTGGCTTGTTGGATTTTTTTTTAACGGAAGAATTCAATAAAATAAAAGAATCCTTATTGTCACTATTACATCGAAGATTCAAATTTTGTTGAAATGTCCACAAATTTGACGTCCCTGTTGAGTTGTTTTTTGTATAAAACTCACTCGAAGCCTTCATCTCAACCAATGTCACATTTTGTAATGGATCATTTTGAAGTTCATTTGGAATACCACCCGATTTTGAGGTTGATTTTATGGAATTCTCAATAAAGTTCTTCTTTATCGGTGGACGAATATATGAGGCATCATTATTTGGGTTGAGTAAGACGAGAAGAGATTGGTCCGAAGTATGGAATATTGGTCGTATTTTTCCATTTTCAAATATCTCATCGGCAAATATTTTCATTTCTTTGACTTCGGTGCATGCAAAACCAAATTGTCGTTCCTCACCATTTTCTTCATCGTTGTCGTAAATTTTATGTTTAGTGTTACAATGAGGAATGAGTTTATCTTGGACGGGAGCAGATCCATCAAATCTAAAAAAAATCATTGTTATTAATTTGATGTTGTGTTCTACAATGTGGATCAAATTTATCTTGAATGGGAGCAAAGCGAGAAAAATCTAGAAAAGGGTGAGGTGTACAAATAATTGACAGCGCTTGCACTCTTAGCATTTCAATATTTGATGTTGTTTTATGCATTTGTTTCAATTGCGATTTGGAGATGTGTGGTAAGGTATATTCAATGTGAGTTGTGAAATGAGAAATATTTATATATAAGCAACAATCCAATGTTACATTAAATTCGTTAAATGACAACCAATTTGCTTGGAGGAATTAGGAGGTAGTTAGACATGGAGGGTATGAAAGAGTGTTAAGAATTTGATGATTTCTTTTACGTTATACGTTATATTTGTTGCTTATCTATTTTAAGCCATGCATTTTATTGTTTTTATTTTGCAAATAATTATATTATATTGGAACTTTCAACAATTTTCGTAATATTAGTTTGTAGTTTTGATATTATTAACCTTTTTAAGCGTGGAACTGCTTACACGTAGGTGCAACCTCCTCGGTTTATCTTGTTAGTTGCTACTTATTAAATACATTAATTTTTAATGGATTTCTCTATGGTTATTAAATTGACAGGTTAAATTGAAATTGGGACAAAAAAATTATTGTTGTTGAAAAGTTTTTAAAAATTTAAATCATAACATTGTCTTAACAGTCTAAAGTATTTAGATGGTGAAATAATTAATTTTTTATAAGGATAACATTTCTTTTTATGAATATGTGATTTTACTAAACTATCGATATTTTAATGCTAGTGAAGTTGTTACTAGTAAATAAGGCATTGCATTGTGTTGTCGTGGAATATACCTAAGGAAGAAAAAATAAAACCGGTATATTTGTGTTTTGAATTGGCTGAAAGCCCAACATACGCAAAGGCCCATCAAAATGGGATAAGGATAAACATGTGGTACAATGTCACGATCTATAAGGCGAACAAGCACGAACTAAAGGTGAAGAGTCTAAACCGTCCTCAAAACGTTCGTACAAAGGACAATACAGGTGTTTTATGTGGCTGATTCACTCCACATTGAGGACCCCACGATATTGTAAACCCTAAAACTCTCCTATATAAGCATCTCATAAATCGATCCCTATGTATGACATTTTGCGCATCTATTTACACTCTTAAAACAAATCTTTCAAATACTGACTTGAGCACCGGAGTGCTAACATGACTGCAGGTACAATTTCCCCCAACTATGGTGGCCGGAATTGTATAGCATCAACTCCAATTTGAAGTACTCTACCACTAGCTGAGTCGTCGCCGTTCAAAAAGCCGACCAACTTAGTGACCCATTTCGGAAAAACCAGTTCAGTGACGCCGTTTGAGGGCTGATTTACTTAGAAAATTCAGAACCGAACCACTCTTAAAAAATAAAAGGGGGAACCACCACCCCCATTACCCCAAATTATTCACATAACCACAATCTCCAATAGAATGACACCCACAAACATCTCAGAACCCACTCAAAAACCCCACAAAACATATCCCTGTTGGTGTAAGCCCTAGAGGCCAATTAATGTATTGAATAATTTACTTATCAAATAAAAGGCTTTTTCTTTATTATGTTTATATGTTAAAATAATAAAATCCCTAGAATAGTTAATTCGTTAATGGAACGTTAAGTATGCCTTAAACGTGAGAATCCATTAAATATAAGAACACTATTCTTAAATGTATTCGTAGTCAAGCTTTATTGTGAAATGGGATAACATTAAAGCATAAAGACTATTATGTTGGTAGACTGATGATCACGTCTAACTGATCATAGATAATGAGTTATCAAGTCTTCACATAGATATAAATGTTAAGGGTAACTTTATATCGGATTGACCCACCATGAGAATACTACATAGAATGTTATGAAATGTCATAAGTTATTCTCATAGTGATAAAAGGTGTATTCCACCCTTCGACCTGAAACCACTGTGTACCCTAGATGTAGGAGTGTAATACCTTGTTGTCATTCAAACGTTATCCGTAACTGGATAACTATAAAGTTGGTTTATGGGTATCCCACGAATCATGCTGAGGGACATGAGTGACCTAGATGGAATTTGTCCCTCCTACATAACGGGAGATATGTCTATGGGCCCAATATTGAACTAGAAAAGGATGACATATTATGTCTTGTGTTCAATATAGACATGAGGACAAAAGGGTAATTATGCACAAGATATTTATCACAGAAAGGTTAGTCAGATCACATGACATTCTTGTGACTTGGATAATAGTGATGTGTTTCTAGATACCGCTCACTGTTTATAATATTAAGATTAATATTATTACCAACGTCATAAGAACCTACAGGGTCACACACATAATGACAGTTAAAACGGGAAAAATAAGTGAGACTTATTGCGGGGGGTGCAATTAGTGAAAAACTAATATTGGGCTTGAGAAGTCCAAATTCGTGTGAACTGAAGACCACATAAGAAACTCTATAAATAGAGCCTTATGAAGCTTAGTTTCATACACTTTTGAAAATCCTAATTCGTACTTGAGAAATTCTGAATTTCTCTAAACCCTAAACCGCACAAATTCCCTCAACCTTCATCCAAGAACAGCTAGCACTGAAGGATTGGAGGTTCCTGTTCATGTGGACTAAGTGGAGGTGTTGCAATTGCGGTGCTCGTGATCGAAAAGAAAGCGAAGGAACGGTTCTTCAAAGGTAACAATCTATCCCTGATCATGAACATTCACATGGATCCATTGAAGGAAAATCGAATTTTTAAATCCGCTGCGTTTTATCTTTGATAATATGGTATTCATTTTCCTTCAATCCAAAGCAAGAAAGGAACAAAAGACCAACCTTAGAATTTTCAGATTCAGATCTGGTAGATGGTATTCAAAACGAGGACCTACAACTGCTCATTAGAGCTACTATATCTAGGCACGACGTCTCCAGGATACTAGTTGACCAGGGAAGCTCATGCAACATCATGTATCGAAACCTGTTCACAAAACTTAAAGACCAAGCAGTCAAGCTTCAACCATACCATGGTGGCCCCTTGACCGCGCTGGATAGCACGATAACTCAACCGCTTGGATTTATTACACTCAATGTAACCTTCGGGGACGGGCACACCTTGTCATCCATCCGAACTATTCAAGCCATATTCCTAGTAATACCATGCGACTCAGCCTGCAATTGCATAATAGGGAGAATGACTTTGAAATCCCTTGGCATTGTGCCGTCAACTATACACCTAAATATGAGATACCTCGGGGAAAATGACGAGGTAGTAACGATATATGCCGACTCAAAAGCTTCCATGCAATACCTATGGACGACAAGTAGCAGCCTCTCCACCATAACATCCACCACCACGGAGATTACCAGCTTGCCGGTCGAAGACACCAATCTCGATCCTGGAACGGACGAGTACATTTCTGATAAAAAAAAAGAAAGCAAAAAAACCTTTGCCTCAAGAAGCCCGAATCAATTCGAAAGACCAAAGTCAGACAAAAACCCAGCAAAGGTCACCAAAATTGGAGCCAACTTGCCACGTCGCATTCAAGAAGCCCTCATCCGTTGTCTGAAGGCCAACGCTGACGTCTTCGCTACCACCCCAGGGGAAATGTCGGGGATAGATCCCTCTGTGGCATGTCAATTCCTTAATGTCAACCCCAACGCGAAATATGTTGCCCAAAGAAGACAGAAACAATCGACAAAGAAAATCGAAGCCGGCAAGACTATTGTCAACGGACTAGTACAAGCCAAGTTCATATCCGAGATCGACTACACCGAGTGACTATCCAATGTGGTTTTGGTAAAGAAACCCCGTGAAAAATGGCGCATGTGCGTCGATTATACTGACCTCAACAAGGCTTGCCCCAAAGATTCATACCCCCTGCCAAATATTGACAAACTGGTAGACAACTCGGCGGGATACAAGCTACTATCATTCATGGATACATACTCAGGATACAATCAAATCCCCATGTTTGAAGTTGAGAAAGACAAAACGACTTTCATGACAGAAGAAGCAAACTACAGATACAACGTGATGTCATTTGGTCTCAAAAACGTCGGAGTTACCCACCAAAGAATGAGGAACAAAAACGAGTAAACCGTCACTTTGGTCCTTGAAAGTGTCTTTCGCTGTCGTAATAGTTCCTGAATCAACAATAAATATTTTGAAGTCCCTGATTCGAAACTCCATTAGTCAAAATGGTATAAAACGTTAAGTTGTTATTAACTTTGATGATGTGTCAATTTTTTTGCCACATCATATACTTGTGTGTTGCTTCCATGCAGAAAATTATCCTCTTCAACTCATATTTTTAAGGACTAAAATGAATACAATATCTCCTCTTCAACTCAAAATTAATTCAAAACTCAGAAAATTATCCTCCCTCAACCAAAAAAACACTCATACCAAATCCAACCATTCATTCATCCTTCACCCAAAAAATTATCCCCCTATTTATCCTCCCTTCTTGTTCTACGTAGAAAATCAGTCCAAACAACAACACAACAATTCAACAATAGCAGAAAAAGTCATTGTTCATCTCCTACTCCATAGAAAAAATCAGTCCAAACAACAACACAAGATTCAAAATCATCCATTTCCA